>JAUTBZ010171868.1:0-10279 GCA_032361785.1 Lepetodrilus galriftensis | reverse complement strand
ACTAAATAACAACTTGTAGGTGGATAAATCAAGCGCAATTAGTCTCAGATCGAAATTCGTTTGTCCATTATCCAGGTTTATCAGCTGTGATATTATGCCTTTAACATAATATTATATACGACGCGAGCATGAATTATGTGAGTTATTAGCTATAGTATAACTGCTAGGTTGTCATTATGACGGAAAGGGACGACTGCTAGTATATTTCACTGATTGAATGTACACGCTTTCAGTGTCAGATATTGCATTCAATATACATACAATAGATATTCCCAATTAAATCTGAGCAGGAATTATGTAGAATTGAAGTTCTAAATTTCAAATTTGCAGCATTTCCATTGCCACTGGACGGGCCACCTAAAAATGTCACGGAATAACCCGACATTGTTAATCCCGGATCCACCAATACTTTCGGATCTTCGGATCCCCAAAGGACATCAACATAATTATATAGGCGCGCTTTTGTATCGGTACGCGTTTATAACGTGCATTTTGATTGGTTGGCAAAGAGTGTGCCAAAGATCTTGGAACGAGGCTGATGGAAACCTAGCAGATAGGTACGAGCGACTATGTTGTCTGATACGGAATGTCGCGAAGTTGCCAGGAAACCCTATTGGTATACTACACACCACCAAAAGTAGGACACTACACCATCTTAATATACCACAGGTTGATGCTCGATTTCCTCACCGTGGACATTTCTCCCATCAGTCTGACTCCCATCCCAACAGTCTGACTCCCATCTAGAACATAATGTCCTACTCCCATATACAACAAAACAATCTGATTCCAATCTAGAACAGAATGTCCTACTCCCATATAAAACAAAACACTCTGACTCCCATCTAGAACAGAACGTTTGTCCTCCGTATATAACATATAGAACAGTGGCCAACGTCTACATACATTAGATAAGATAGATTGACTCTAGGTCTAGCCTCATATTGAACAGATATCTTATCTCTTTCATTCTTAATATTTCTTTCTTCTCTAGATCTGTTCTTTCCCTTCGTTTGGAGCGGTTTTCATTTTTAAGTCGTAAAACATTGTAACCTATCCATTTCGTCTTGAATAAAATATGTTTATAATAAAACAGTTTGGATCTCATTTAGAACAAAACAACAAAGTATGGCACTCGTATAAAACATGTGCCAACTTATAACATAGAACAGAGATGTAGACTCACTCGTATTAGAACAGAAAGGATTCATGACTCTCAAATAGACCAGATAGACTGGTTCCTGCATATAGAGTAGAGGCGGACTTCTAGAACAAGCACCTTCATGGGGGCAATGAGCCCCAACGACAAATCATCCCCGAACTGGTTTGGTGTCGTTATTGCGCTTACTACAGATTGCTTCCGCGGCAATTTATTACGCTTGGAGAGACCTAGGTGGCGAATTTGCATATGAGTGTCATTGTGAACGTCTGTGTCCATTATGAGACAGGTACGGGGGACTTAATATACTGCCATTCAATTCTACCGATGGGGACCAATATCTAAAAAGGAAATACGTTTTGGATTAAAACCCTGTTAAGGCATAATTTGAAGATATCTTCTAATTTCGCAATTCTGATAATCTCGTAAATTTTCTTTTAACATATTCATGTTGCGTGTTGTACAATTTCTGGGTTGGACGTTGCGAAGAATACTAATCATAGAGACGGATGCAGGTTGGAGGTAGATGAGTATGTGGGTTATTGTACATGCCATGAAGAGCAGAACGATCGATTATTGTAATAAGCACATGTCTGCAGATTCTGTCTGAAGAATGCTGAAAGTTTATCCAATATTTTAATTTCCGATGTTCACAGTCAATGTAATAATCAGAATATATGTATACAGTCGTCCCGTGCTGGAAAGGAACGTTGTCGTAATGACTCCAATGTCCTTCTTGAATCAGACACGTCATTGACTTCAGTTCTGTTCAAAATCCCATATATACAAGCGCCATCATCTTAGTCTTTAATCTCCAAATAGTATTTCTATCAATTCCAACCATCTGCCACCGTTCACGTTCATCTCCAGACGGCAATATCGTACAGACATCGATATTTTAACCTTGTCGTCTAAGGATGTCTAAAAATACCGGTTAAATCGCAATCATTAATCACAACAACAGCTTAATCGAATGTACGGCCCTAGACAACGGCAACCAGTCCCGTCCATTCTAGGTACAAGCAGAGTCTGCTTCCCCGATTAATTCACGTTAAGCTGAGATTTTGACTGGTATCTGGTGCTAATGCACATTGCGATAGAATCTGTAAATATATCGCTAGAACTTCGTGTATCCAGGCCATTATATAATGGGTGCATCACGTCTAAGATTCGTAATGGCATATTGCTTAGCTTAAACTTGAGTCTAGCTAGCACGAAACTCCGCGTGCAGTTTGAAGCGGCTTTGGGATTGTTTAAATATTCATTCAGCAACGGCAAAACATGGAGCCTAAAGACTACAGACTATAAAGAGAATCAATATGTTACCGGTTGTGTTAGACAATACAATAAATTAATAAACAAGAATGACCTTTAAAAAGTAAGCTATTTTCGAGAAGACCATCTATATTTTACATAAAGAGCCCGTACTGTATTGATTTACGTTGTCTATTTAAAAGTGCAATTGCTGTTTTTCCAAGGATATAAACGTGGTTATATTACCAACTTATCCCAAATTAATGCTTCACTTAAAGCTCGTCACCAACAAATAGCATATCGATCTGAATCAACGATATTTCGGAAGCGAAACGAAGATACTATTTTG
Organism: Lepetodrilus galriftensis; assembly: GCA_032361785.1. Lineage (NCBI taxonomy): Eukaryota > Metazoa > Mollusca > Gastropoda > Lepetellida > Lepetodrilidae > Lepetodrilus > Lepetodrilus galriftensis. The sequence goes on along the minus strand of JAUTBZ010171868.1, from coordinate 7,517 downwards.
TATGAGTCTATATGCCAATTTTGTTTGTATATTTATACGAAGAACATAACAGATACGGAAACCCTATTCATAATTATACGCATATTTATTCACATACGTATTTTTACACACATAAGTATAGTTGTCTAGAGTACGTAATGGTGTATTGTGAATACGTATCCATATATCTTTAAAAGTAAAATTCCACCTGGAGTTTATTTGCACCACTTCAGGACATAATTCAACAGTATACTAATTACTAGTATACTAGTTTACTTACAAGTAAATCTATAATTAATTACAGCATAAGCACATTAAGTTATAAGTAGATATGTGCATTAGATTAGATTTTAAACGACTGCCAGTAGCAGTATCGCTGTTTGTGTCAATAAGACACGTCAACATATTAACATGACATATTTAATTAAACCTCCAGATTCGCGCAAGGAAACTAGGCCAACGTTATATACGATGTAAGAAGTCACAGATTCGTCAAATCTCTTGAAGTGTGTCACAAACTTATGTCTCCCCCTGACCTATCGAACAGCTCCCATGACTCGTACATTATTGGGTACTCAACAACTCCACGGTACCGCCGTCACTTCAGAAGGTATCGTTTTTACCGAACGGGACCGGAAATAAGACCGCTAAAGGAATCAGCACAATGCAATAGCGGAGGAAGTAATGTTTAGAGTAATGAGTCGCAATCGGATGTAAACGCGCTATGTTCTAGAGTGAGTGAATAGTTCTAGAGTGAGTGAATAGTTCTAGAGTGAGTGAATAGTTCTAGAGTGAGTGAATAGTTCTAGAGTGAGTGAATTGGGTGATGTCTTGCAGGTCGTATTTGAAAGTGTATCAGCGAGTGTGCGGTGGTATGTTTACGGTGGGAGAAGCGCCCGCTACAAATGCCTGTCGGCTGCGACATCCGGTGTAATGCTCGTCATACACCGGCCCGACTACTCAAGACCCGACATGTTTGTCGGGCCGACGCGAATCAGCAAGTAGTCTGTCAACGGTATCATCCCATCCTGTCGAATCCCATCTTGTCGAATCCCATTTTGTCGAAATTATACATCCTGACCCTACCTTGCTGCTGAATTGCTTAATCCACCTTTGTTTTACTTGCAAATCCAATGCGATGAATGTATTATCTCAGATTATTTGTTTTGTTTATTAATCCAAACGTCTCTATCTGTTTAAAAACTTTCAAATTCATTCCGTGTCTTGTGTAATCTTCTATTTTTTGAAAATTGGTTAATACTCCTTTAGTTTTACATTGTTTTGTTTAGCCTAGTACTCCAATCTTCTCCGACTTTTAAACATAGGTTAATACATCTTTGTGTTTGAATATAGTGTCATATTGTCTCTGAATATAGTACTTAACATATTAAATATAATGTACTTAGGCATATTCAACTTGTTTTGTTATTCTATTGTGGCCTAGTCCATTGTCTTAATTGAGGGTACCGTGAAGGGGATTAGTGATTTATTTACGACTTCGACAAGATGGAATTCGACAGGATGGGATAGAATCCTGTCAACTGATGGACCGTACACCAACGAGACGGTCGTCGATAATATCTAGTATAACTTGATTGTACTTTCACGTGACAAAATGCAGTACTACGATTGGTCAACATGTGTCAGCCTTGCCAGCGAGAGTTTTCAAAATTCAGTTTTTGAATCTGCTGAAATCGGTGGAATCTCGCCGATTTTCAGTCGTGACACAATCTATACTTACCGTATACCGCACCGATTCCCGTTGTATGATTGCATGCTCAAGCATATCTCATATGAGGATTTGTAAACAAATCTTCGAGTTGAGCATGAAATCGTACTAAAAAAAAAAGTTGGTAATCTTGGAACTTGACGTCGTATCAGATACATTAATTAATTAACTTACTCCATGTGCAGGAACGTGGGACACACACGAGCGTACGTCAAGCCCAGGTATGTTTTGTTAAGAGAGGCTTTAACCTCCTTGTTATGGCTGTCCCGAGTATCCGCTGTTTGCCATAACTAGGCTCGTTTGGCTTCTACGCTATCGACCACGTGACTTTAGAGGGCTTCGTCAAGGACGACATTCACAGGAAGATGTGCTGATCTTTGTAAGGATCGTGAAATTAACTACGTACAGACAATTGTTGGTAGTCACGTGATCAATAGCGTATTATTGAAATTGCAATAGTTTTTCCCTATCGTCGGTTGTCTCATCATACCCTCTCTCCAACCCCACGCACCACTCCCACATGTATATCCACACTACTTGTCCCACAACTAAATAAATACTATCATAGTTCTCTTGCCCCCACCCCTTCGCGCTCTATCTCTATTTCACGCACTATCTCACTCCCTCCATCTCTACCTCCCTCCCTCCCTCTCCCCCTCTCCCCCTCTCTCACTCTCTCTCTCTCTCTCTCCCTCTATATATTTCTATCTATAGTTATTTCACTCTCTCTATCCTTTCTATTTTCTATCCCTATTTCTCTAGCTCACATGTTATATTAGTTACAATTTCATTTCTCTCTCGCCCTCTCGCCCTCCCACATATATCCCTCCCTCTATTTATGTTTCTCTCTCCATCTATTATTATCTCTTTTATCTATATATCATCCTCTCCTCCTCCCCCTCTTTCTCTTTCTCTGTCTCTCTCTCTATCTATCTATCTCCCTCTCTAATGTGTTAGGTACAACTTAATTTTGTTATCACTTCAAACCAGGACGTGTCATGTTCATTGCGGCTACTGTCTAGAATATTACTATTGTCTTATAAATTCAAGCACAGTTACGAGATAACCTTTTTCTTCAAAAAGACCCGCAAAGCAGCTGCACGCCTGGTTTACATGTTTACCTATCTCTGCGTGCCACTCACCGTACATTGTACAGATGCGCAAGACGAGACGTATTCAATACCACTGTTCACAAACTACTTCTCAGTTCTTCTTGCAGTATGCTTCTAACGTGTTGCAATATTTACTTTATGTCTACGTACTATAATAGTGCACATAACATGTGTGGAGTTCATTTGACAACCCTGTGACAAGGTAATTTGCTATACACGCATAAACCCCATTTAAATAAATAAATAAAATAAATAAATACAAATTGAAGGAGCATAAAAAGCGATGTGTGGAGTACGTGTTCTAGGCTTTCAATTATCTAGAGTGCATGAGCGTACGTACCTTGTATTCAAACTCCTCACAGCGGCTTGAAAGATATTGGAAAGTCTGTGTATTAACTTAAATCTTGTCTAACAATAGCTCTTCCTCGGATACTCGCATACATCACGTGACATATAGAGGATCAAACATCGAACGTGTCAACCATATTGATTTCATTCTGAGCTCTCTCGCAAGACCTTCCAAAGACGGATCCGATCATTATCCGAATGACGTTCGGGGACAAATAGATATACGGAGAATGGCGTCGATGTGTATTTTCGGCACATTCGGCGGAGGTTCGAAGCTCTAGTAGTCACCGTGGAAGTATGGACTCCGTAACTTTCTGTATCTGAACTCTTCATAGGAAGACGTCTGCTTCAAACATTTTAACTCTGGTTCCTGAAACAGATTCTGAGCTTCTCTACTTTACACTTTACGTCGTCAGTCTTCCGGGGTCAAAGGACCGTCGGAATGGTTCGGAATTGGGCTTGTGTTGCTGTCGTTAAAGCAGGGACGTAATGCCGAAAGATCAAATAGTATCGGTGATTTCATTCGTCTAAAACAGATATGACGAAACATACAACAATTCACAATGTTTGGTAACTGAGAAAGTATCTATTTATATGATAATTATCTAGCTCAACGGTTGAAGTTATTGGGGATAACTTGAAGGTTTATTCATGCTAATTATTATGATTCAAAACTATTTTTTTTTATATGAAGCTAGTCGCAAAATCATACACCATCTCTTAAGAAGCATTTCCTATCCCATTGTGGGTTTCAACAGACACATGCAATTTCGCACAACCAATGACGTGTTCCAACAGATGCCCATGCTAATACACCGTAGCAAGCATTGGTCTTCATGAAGACATACAGAGAAATCATGAAGTACCGGAAATTAACATGTGTTTCAATATTCCAACGTGTAAAATACTCAACAAGGAAGATCATGAAATGTGAACCTTCTTTCCTTTTTTGTTTTTGGATTTTCGTGGTCGTTTTTTAAACAATTTGTATAATTATTTTAATGTTTTATTTGTTTTATTTTTATTTTTTATTTTTTATTTTTTGGGGTGGAGAGGGTGTGGTATGGGATAGGGTAGGACGTGGTGGCAGATGTAGGACAGCATGTCATTAAGATATCTGCAATCTAACTCAGGCGAACATACCGACGTGAACACCACTGCTGATACTGCGGTATGAATCACATCAACTGGCACGTCTATTCACAAACACTGCACACGTATGTCCCAATGTATATCTCATCTACACAGAGAGAAAGTCATGTTGCGGGAACGGAACCGGAAATTAAAGCTTTGGTCTCCGAAGTTAAAGTAAAGATAATTGGAATGCATTGGAGCTGTAGAACGCTCGCTCTTGTGTGCTCACGAAGCAGTATGTTAGTACATATTATTCCGGGTCACTGGACACTTATGCGTCTAATTTGGCGAGTATTAAAGACGCAGTCACGTGCTTATTTAAAGGACCACCGTCCGATCAAAACCCGCACCGGAAGCCACATGCGTGCCTTAAGGCTGGAAGCGAATCAGTTTGCAAGAACAGCATATCGCGATCTTTTTCAAGTTTTAAAAAGTTCGACTTTTTGAAGAAAGCGCTCATTTGAACAAGGATCGAGTTTATTTGTGATAAATAAAATCGAACCTCAAAATAACATGATTCTTTTTCCAATCGAATGTACGCCGCAGGCATTCCTTGTTGAGATTTGTTTTCACCAAATGACGTGTGGAAACTTAATTTCACGTTTGATCAATGCTACGGAGCTAATCATCACGCTAGCGCCGTCAATAACGAGAAATAAGACAAATGTTCTGCTTCTTAGTCAGTTCAGACTTATGGGAATTAAATCACGCATTAGTTACGAGTCGTAATTAAGACGTCGTAAGTGTAGGTATGCGTAATGACCGCTTGATCTGATGGCTGGTCCGAGACCAGCACTACAACATGTTCGCGATGCACCCGTGATTAACCCTCGTCTAATGTCTACAACGTTGTATGCCAGGAACACACACAATCCACGCGGACAATTGGCGTGATAAAGGGAAATACTATACATGAGCAAATACATTGACAGCGCCGCCCACAATGAAAACCAGTCGATGGTGGCGCTGCTGCGTGTAGATTTCAGAGTGTTTGTGGACAGTTCCTAGTTTGGTTAAAGTACATTTTAAAATCGGAAGGAACCGGGATTAATCGATAAGTTAAAGTTTACTTTCAGATAAAAAAAACTAGTCTATAACAATTCCAAGTATACATGTATACAGTATAGATAACATGTAGGTCATACAGAGATGTAGCTGTGTGTCAAGTATTCGAGTACCTTTAACAAATCAAGTTATTAAAATGCACCAATCAACTTATTTTAGTATGTTCATTAGAAATGTGTATACATACACATTGCAATACAATTAATGTTCATTACACTATGTTAAACAGAAACATAATGACATGTACCCTAAATTAAATTAATATTTTTGTTGGTTGTATTTGTTTTGAAATTGTACATATCTGTTTCAATCGGTGGCAGCATGTAAAGTTGCTGTTCAATTGTGTTTGACGCGCGACAGTTAATACGCGAGCTAACTGTAAAGGGAAGTCAACAGATTGCCAACATGGTCAAACCTCATATACAGCAAAATGCTTAGGTGTCCATATTTATTATGGTTTTAGTGGGGTTTATGGCCGCTTTCAAGATTAGTTCTCTTTAGATTTGTCAGTTTTAGGGCAGGATGATGATACTAGTATCACTTGTTGGGACACCTAACTTGGATGCCGACAAATAAAGCAGAACACCCGAGGTGGAAGTGTCCTGCAAGAATAATGTTAGGAACAACAGGACACCTAACATTGTATGATGTGATAATGCCAAAACCAAGTAACGGACCAGTTTTCGTCTCGTGTATAGTAATAATGTTGAGACAGACATGTTCGCTAGATAATGGTGACTTAAATGCACTCTATTCAACTATTATAGTCCGCTATTGTTAGTTAGTGCACTAGCACTGTATAGAGACACAAGATTGATTCTGGAAATAAATACACCCGTTGTGTAGGAAATTGGGTAATTTGGGAATGTTTTATATTATTTTGTAGTATTACTTTCATCTTTCGTCGTGATTAGGTTCTAATTAGATTGCGCGTCGTTGAATTGTAAGTAAAGCAGACAGCACCAACATTTCATAAGTATGTACATAGGCTACATAATCAGGCTATTATATAGTTTAAAAGACAAAATATGAACGCCAAACAATGTATACATTGTTACGTTCAATTGTACTCAATGTTCAACTACATCTACGTTCATGTACATGTGTAGTATCTGTGAAGCATTCAGATGGCATACCTTCACACATGGATTCTCCCCAACACTACGTACGTGCCTGGTGCCTCTTACAATGCATTATGCCAATGCTATGTTTTACATTTAATGACCAATATTATAGGAAAATCTATACTAATGAAAGGAGCATAGCTGTGGGTTGTATTTCAGCGTAAATGCACCGTCTACACTTCTTAATAACACCGATATATTGACCAGACTCGACGACGATATCTGAACGGTGGAGTAAACCCGGAAAGGCGTGGAGAATAAAGGAGTCCTCTTCATATAAACAACATGTCATTTGTTCAAATATTTGACGCTATTCCCGGGACAATAGGATCCATCCAGGAAGAACGGGGACTTTCGATCTGCGGTCAAACGGATTGTCCAGTGCGGTCATCGCTATTAAACTGTGTATGATGACCAGCCTTAGTAGTGAAATAGTCCATTGACCAATGGATATGTAGTAGAGATGGATAATAATAATAATAATAATAATAATAATAATAATATTATAATAATAATAATAATAATACAAATAAAATAATACAAAATATTACATAAATAAGAAACAAAGAATGCAAGACGAAGACAATTAAGCAGGATATGAATAATAAAATGATAATAATAATAATAAGAAGAAGAATAAAATGAAATTATAAAGTTATAGATATTATCATCACCACCACCACCAACACTACTACTACTACTACTACTACTACTACTACTACTACTACTACTACTACTAGGCATACTGCTACTACTACTAATAATAATACTTATATTACTGTTACTATTACTAATACTAATACTGCTACTACTATTATTAGTATTAATACTACTACTACTACTACTGCTGCTACCTACTACTACTACGCATACTGCTACTACTAATAATAATAATACTTATATTACTGTTACTATTACTAATACTAATACTACTACTACTACTATTATTATTATTAATACTACTACTACTACTACTACTGCTGCTACCTACTACTACTACGCATACTGCTACTACTAGTCGTACTG
>JAUTBZ010171857.1:0-10280 GCA_032361785.1 Lepetodrilus galriftensis | reverse complement strand
GCCCCGAGATTACGAAACTTTCTGAGCACAAAAACGTACTCAGACTATGACGTCACATGACGTTTTATGAACAAAATCGTACTCAGAAAAGTTTCGTAATCTTGGGGCCAGTCCTTGCTTTTACCCTTTAATGCTAAGAAGGGGAACAACAACTACCACCTTTTAACATAAAGTAGTTTAGTATGATGCTAGGGCTCGATATATCAGCCTACCACTTTCCAGGCCAACACTCTATAACCTCTAACCACTGTATCACGGAAAACTGACATGTGTGGTACAGTAGGATGTACATACAGATACGGTGCACACTTGGTAAACTGACCAGTTCTGTTTTGTTACAAAATCATCCATTAACCCTCTCCGTGCTGAAGGTGAGTCAACTTGCCCAATCACATGAAGAATTAGAACACTTTGATTTTATTCAGCAGTGAGAAGGTTATTCAATCAAAATTGACATACAGTCTGTTGGAAATAAAATCAGTGATTCTACTTGGATTATGCACAGCAATTTACTGCATCTATCGGTAGATCATGTAGATTTAAAACATTTGGAATTTGAATATGCAAATACTATAGACAAGGTTTATTTACGAATTTCAGGCCACATGACCCAAATTATGCATATATACTGTATATTGAGAATATATTGTGCAAACATAAACAATTTAGTAAATTCCCCACATAATACATGTATGTGGGCCCACCAGGCTAAATATACAAAATGGAATTGAGTGAATCCGACAACCCTTCTCGGTTTAATGTATGCCACAGTGGGTTATTTCAACTTATTTGCATGGCTTTTCATGCATGAAGGCTCAAATGTTTACAAATATAGCTCTGTATATTGCAGGCTTATTTATATGACCAATAATCTCCACAATAAACTGTTATTGATTATCATAAATTGTGAGAAATCTTTTTCTCAAGGATGCTGTCATCTTATATTAACACAACACAATAATTTCAGTCACATACAGATATTTTAAAATTACAAAATACATGTACATGTAATTCAAAGAGTGCCTTTGGAAGTCTGAAATAGTGGTCGACCTAATTTACAGTGCACGGTTATTTCCCTTGGAATAAACCGGAAGCAAACAGAGGTCACCCTTCAGTTGGAAGTGGACGAGGATGTTTACAATATTTAGTACATTTAATGGGATTATTTAACGACAGTTTGTGGATTACGTCAGTGGTAAGGTTCGGCAGACTTCTATTGTAGCCTCCTGCTTTGTGTTCACTGTGGTGTCCGACACATAGGCATTGTAATCTGAACGAATATGGCACCAAACAAAACAAAGTTGTTTTGTTTACACTTCCCGTTCACCAAGGCTTCACTAGGAATGCGATACATCATGGATTTTAGGCGCCCTGTGTCGATAATCAGTGATAATATTAGGCAATCGTAGTACTTTAATACTGTCTGTGGTGTTAACGATAATTCACAGATTATCAGATAGTTTGTGTAATAGATTTTAAAACTGACATTTTTATGTGTAAAGTTTATTGATTTGATCCTGTTGATCAAATCCTGCAAATACTGTCAAATTCTTCAAATATTCAACTGGATTAATCTGAATCCTCACCAAGAATATACCTCTAGCATAATTTTCTGCGTCTGTATTATTTATGTTTCTGCTTTGAAGTTTTATTGCAGAAACTAATCTAGAAATACCATATTCAACTTATCAGCTGGTCATCTGATGATTGACAGCTGAGAAATGATTGGCATAGCATTTCTATGCATTTACTATATCATGTAAATATAAAAAGTAGTCATTTAATGTTAAGTAGACATTTAATTAGCTCGAGATTCCTCTAGCCAGTACTGCTGACCATGATACTTTTGATATATTGTATGGTTGACGGCTACGGGTAGTCGAGTGTGTGCGTTTTAATGCTACAAGTATTTGTTTCTTCCTTTCCCTTGAGGGAAAGGGATTGTATCATTGTATATTCATCAACGCTCTCTAGCCGTATACAATATATAAAAAGTCTCTTATGGTCAGCAGTACGGCTAGAGGAATCTCCAGCTAACATTTAATGTACTGTGTTATCCACTTTTTTTTTATAGCGACTGTCACCTTGAATCATGCAAGGAATGTTTTTGTTAAATCAGGTAAATGATGGCCACACAGTACTCCACCAAACTGAAGTATGGCAGTCTGGACGATGGGGCTGCTTCTTTGTCATCATGAGTGGCAGATAGACAGATATGTCCGATCCAGGTATTGTAGTTTTACTAAAATCCTCAAAAAAATGTATTAGTACAGGCCCCAAGATTATGAAACTTTTCTGAGTACGATTTCATGCTCAAGTTTTGTTAATAAAACGTCATGTAAATATTGAAATCTCGGGGCCAGGACTCTACGTTTATTATTTGCTCAGGAGGTAAAGGGCTTGTTAATATTGGCCATTTCACACGTCCACTTGTAGTCCGTGTAGATAACACCTGTCCAGGACAGGCAGACAATACTTACTGTTGAGTCCCGGTAACAATCTGTCATTGTATGCCTTTAAACACAATGAAGAAATGTTTGTCGTGATCATACTTGGAAGGTTGGCTATTGCATACCTGTATTGAAAAATGGAATATTAACAGCTAATAAATAAATGTTCAGTGAATCCGGCAATCTGATTGGTCCACGTGACCCCAAAACATTGCGTTCATACTTTGATTAATGAAATTTTCTTAGGTTGCATTGTAACGTCACGTTATATATATGGCGTCATTTATACTTGACGTCGGTAAAATAACAAAGCACCCCTTCTAAAATGTATACTAATTTCTAAAATCATTGATGCATTATGTCAAACTATTGAATAAAATAATTTCCCCCCAATTTGTTATGTTATTTATTTATAAGGATTGACTGGAATATTTTTTTGCGTTCATCGAGGTATGAACATAAAAACAGATGTGCAAACTTTTGTATGAACTGGTTCGCGGATTCATACAGTTTGTACATCTGTTTTTACGTTCATACCTCGATGAACGCAAAAAATATTCCAGTCAATCCTTAAACATGTTAAATGGTAGACACACATTGTACATGATCAATGTAGATGCATTAACCTAACACTAACAGTAATAGGTACTTGGGTAAGTCAGTGGTGTGTACATAGCCATGTCAAGTTACGAACTGTGTTGTAAACAATGCAATATATAACTCATGATAAACACAGACTAGTTTAGAGACAGAGATCAGAAGTAGGTCAGTCACTATGTAAACTTCAACATTCAAGAAGGAAGTAGACTGTGAAAGACGCTACCTTTGTATTGGTATAAGCTATCCCAACTCTGATTACAATTTTCTTTCCGAAATCCGTGATATTATTCAATTCAGTTTTTTATTGCATGTAAGGCCACTGGCCCATATACAGTAATACATGTACATTTCAATGTATTTAAATATCAAGACTGCAGGTATTATATAAGAATTAAGTTACATTTACAGACAAAATCTGTGACATTAACAAGACGGGTATCTTAGACTTGAGGGACAATTAATAATGAATTAGGCCGAGTGTTATTGCAATGTGCAGTTATCATCCTTGGTCTGTCAGTACCGGCCCGCGCTCGCAGGTTTACTGGAACATTCAGTTTTTAAATTTTTTTTAATAATAATTGTAAAAACCCAAACTATCTGGATCTGCACTACTGCAATAAAATAGTATCTTCTTTTTAATTAAACATGAGAACATATGAGTGTATAATGTGTGTTTTTTTCTATCCAAAACCATGAGTGCTAAATATAATTAATCTTAGTTACATTACAACCCTAACATTACCTTGTAACAACGACATAAACATGATGAAATGGTTATGAATCCAACGTACATGTGTACTTTTATATAATTTTTTCTTCAGATATCTTTCCAAAGTCATCGATGACGACTCCCACTAAGAGTAAGTAGAGATTTATTATATTTTATTATATTGTGCATTTTGTATCGTGTATTTTGTATTATGTTTCTGAACACTAGCAACATTTATGAATAGTGGTTTTTTTTAATTGATGAAGCTGAATGCAATTTATTTTAAAATGTAAAACTAGCCAACTTTAAATAAGTATGAAAAACAATTAACAATAATTTAAAATAAATTATAAATTATAATATTTCAGCTGGGAGTGGGCCAATCAAATAATTATTAATAATAATAATAATAATAATATTTTATATTTTAAATATAAATAATAATAACATAGTAATATTTATAATAATATTTCAGCTGGGAGTGGGCCATTAAAATAATTATTATTAATAATAATATTTTATGGAAATAATACAAATAATAATAAAATAATAATATTTATAATAATATTTCAGCTGGGAGTGGGCCAGTAAAATAATTATTATTAATAATAATATTTTATGGAAATAATACAAATAATAATAAAATAATAATATTTATAATACTATTTTAGCTGGGAGTGGGCCCATCATCGAGGCGTCTCAGAATACGGAGGAGTACAACCGCGCACTGAAGATCATCCTCGGCACAGTGGTCGGGGTCATCGCCCTTGTCGGACTCATCGGCTTCTTCTTTCTGCTGTTCAAATTCTGGAAGAGACGCTCATCACTTCACCATGGTAAGCAATGTGGTCTCCTATGTGTCCATTTATCTGATCCAGAAATCATCGCAAATGGGTGAAAGATTTCCGCAGTGACATTAAACTCCATAATCACTCTGATCCAGAAATTGTAAGCATTTTATGTTTTAAAATATATATATAATCTAAATAAGTCTTTAATTTTGTTAATTTTATATATCTAGTATTAATAACAATATTTACCGGTAGACTTTTAAGTCAGTTTATACTGTCGTAAGTATAATATTTTTGTTTCCATGGTTGCCATTTTACTGTTTGTAATTACCATGGTTACTGTGTTTACTGTTTATTGCCATTGTTACCAGGACTACTGTTGTGTTTTCAGGACCAGGGGGCAGGACAAGGGCAGCCAGTCTCAGGTCGATATCAGTTGGTAAGTAACGTCGCGTGAACCAGCATTGCTACAGAGGAGCACGTGCATGTTTGAAACTTTCAAAATGGCATATCTCAAAAAGTTTTTAAGATATTTCCATAATTTCTTTTGGTGTTATGTTTGTATTCATAAGGACTACTTACTTACTTTAAAACAAAATGTGTTAAATCGAAAGAAAAAAATGGCTGCCACTATACCTATTGAAAGTGATGCGGGGTGGGTGGTAGTGCAATGGTAGAATGTTTGGACTTTGGAGTCAAAGGCCTCAGGTTCAAATCCTGTCCCGGGAGCTCGACGTTAATGTTCGCGAAAGTTACCTTTCTGACGCAATATTGTCTGTAGAGTGACAATGCAGATATCATCCTTGGTCTGTCAGTACCGAGTCGGTGTTAGCATGTTTACTGCAACATTTAGTGCTATGGATGTTGCAGGTTTCCTACTGCCCTAAACTGATAAGAAGTGTTTTAAGTGAATGAATCTTGAAAATGGGTCTAAGCCACAATTTAAAAAAAAAGAGAGAATAAAATAAAATAATGTTAAACTCAGAAGTCATAAAAGAATCTGGAAAGTGACTCTAAACCCCAATTAAAAAAGAGTTAAAAAAAGAAATAATGTTAAACTGACAAGTCGTGATATAAGTGAAAGAATCTTGAAAGTGACTCTAAACCCCAAATCAAAAAAACTTGTAAAAAAAGAAATAATGTTAAACTGACATGTCGTGATATAAGTGAAAGAATCTTGAAAGCGACTCAAAACCCCAATTAAAAAAAAGAAGAAATAATATTATTGTGTTTGGTCCACAGACCTCAGCAACAAGCAACTGCCTGGAGTGCTCCTCTTGTACTCGTACGACTGCCCGATGCACGAGAAGGTAGTCCACTCACTGGCCGGCTTTCTCATGGAGGTCTGCAGCTGCAACGTGACCCTCGACCTCTACGAGGAGCAGCTGATCCACGAGCGTGGCCTGGACGACTGGCTGATCGAGCGTCTACAGGAAGTGGACTTCATCATGGTGGTCTGCTCCGTTGGCGCCCGACTCCGGTGCTCCAAGAAACGCGTCCGTTTCAAATCGGACGCAAACCGCACCCTCCCCGACTACTTTGCCGTGGCCGTTGATTACGTCGGGGAGAAGATGCGGGTGGAACGCGGGAAGGGTCTCTCGATGTCAAAGTTCATCACAGCGTACATGGACTACTCCACGGCGAGCGATATCCCTCCGCAGCTGGAGACGGGGTCGAGGTTTTGTCTGATGAAGGATTTGAATAAATTTTATAACCATCTCCACGGGCTGGAGACGGATGATGTCAAGTTCGAGTCGACGTACCCCGGGGTCTCAGAGAGCAGTTATTATAAGTCGGAGGTCGGCGCCGAGCTGTACGTGGCTCTGGAGCAGGCTAAGGAGTTCTTCCAGACCAATCCCAACTGGGTCGAGGACCGACTTCAACCGCCGCTGGCGCCACAGCCAAAATCAAAGTCTCGGCACCGGCGGCACAACTCCCAGGAGCAGCCATTGTTGGATAACGGGTGTAATGAAGCGCCGTCGTTAACGACCTGTCTGGACACGACCGTGGAGGTCCACACGCTCCCGCGGCGGAGCATCGTGAAAGAGGGAGAAAGTGTCAGACAAGGAAGTACGTTCCTCTACAGCCGGCAGAACTCCCTCCCATCCTCTCTCAGTAGCCGGCTAACGGTTCACGCATCGTCCAACCACATCAACCTGTCCAAGAGCTATGACAGCTTCCGGAACAACGAGAAGTTCCGGGACTCGGACTCGGTCCCGTGCGTGGTGTGCGGGAAACACTCGCATCCGGACGGGCGGGTGAAGTGTCGCGGAGCCCAGGAACAGGAGGAAGAGGATACGGCGGAACAGGACGTGGACATGGAACCTGAATACAGCCAGACCAAGACCAAGAGCAAGTCCATGCCCACGGTCTACGGTTCCAGCGGGTCGCAGACCGTCCTCCATGCAGAGGTCCACAAGGAGTGGGAGCCCATCGGACGAGTGTCGCCGGTTTCCGATTCCCAGGACACAGATTCCAACACGGGCTCGGACAGTCTTGAGCGCGACCTGCGGTCCATAACGGTCCCTCCCACGTTCGATCACGTCCACTACTCCACCTCCGCGTACCTCCTCAGTGAACTCGTGCCGCTGCGAAGTCTCTCATCGTCGGCCCTCGTCGTGTCGAACTCGGACCACCGGATCAGACCCGTTCCGACTCTGCAGCCGGTGGACCAAGGTGGGCAATCTAGCGAGGAATCGAACGGAAATCATTTTGCCGTCGGACCGGACATCAGTGTGTAGTTAATAGGGAAACAGGGTTTTTTGTCTGTATGTGTAAATAGTGACATTACACCATTGTTTCTTTATCTCTGTCTGTAAGTTCTCACATGATGATTTATTGTTTGACCAGTCACAGACTGTAGTCAAGCTTCGTGGTAGTTTTGTCTCTGATGTCTTTCATTCTTTCGACATTGTCATCTGCTGTCAACACCCAAAGACAATGCCGTTGATTTTGTCAATCAAGGAATTATTTGTAATATCTCTGAATGGTCACACATTAATTTGAACAATCAGATATTATTTAATGTTTTATGTTATATTTTATTTTGACAATTTCTTTAGAATTTCTTTTGCTTATTTGGCACTTTTGTATTTGTTAATTTATCTTTTCACATTTAATAAATAAATGGAAATATAATTCCATTCACATGTGATATGGTGGCTAGGTCTGGAAATTATTATTATTTTATTTTAAATAATTTATTTCCACTTTTTTTTTAGACTAGTTCTATAAGTGATCTGTGACCACAATTTAACCACAATTTAATTATTTTATTTATTCTTTTTCCTTTCCTAATCACCATAAGCTTGAGCCTTGAGAAAAATCCCTACAAGTTTTTACATTGAGCATGAATGGGACATACATGCTTGTCACTTTATGGCAGGAGAAAACCTTCAGCACCCATAGTACATAATGTTGTCTGACAGAGCTTGGATGAAAAACTTTAAAGAAATTAATAGTTTTATTAAATTTTAATAAGTTTTTGGTTTCCCCAAAGTTTACAACTGTCTATTTATTGTCTGGAATTGTCAAAATTTAGGCTGAAATCTATTTACCGTATACTCCAATTCATGAGATTGATACTGTGATTCCTTCACACAACATTGGTTGAGCACAAAACTCTGGTGAGTCCATTTTCATGTCACACAATCACACAATATTTCAACAATCACACAATTTCATCTATCACATTATCATTACTCATTAAGCACTCACAATTATTTCCATGCTCAATATATTGGGAAATGTTGCTCAATATTCTTTATTATGACATTGAAACCAGAATTTCATGGTGTATATTATTTATATATAATGTAGACACAAAAGGTTGTGATGTGTGTTGAAACTCTTTTTGATATAATGTACTTTACACCCTACGCATGGTCTTGTTTTAACTCGCTTGATCCGAAAAAACAAGACTAATTTTGATGCTGTGATTTTTCTCATTCATCGTCAGATCATTATGTAAGCAACATCTTCTGAAACACCCGTAAGCAGATGATGGCGATATTTTCTACGCGTTTTTACCCTGCAAATAAATAATGACAAGCCGTGAGAAACGTGAAAGCGTATTGAAATCGGTACTAAACCACAATTAAAAAATAAATTAATAAATACAATTTAAATGGTTTTACCATTGCTTGAAACAAAGGTTACAGTTATTTTGAAAGTGTGTGCAATAAATAAATGCACCCAATATCATAAGATACTTTATTGTATGTATGTTTAACATGCTCTAATGTCGTGCAGTAAATTTCAAGTGAACTTAAATAAGACATTTATTTAAAAATGTTGATTTTTTAAATTTTGTTTTACCCATCCAATAAATGTCACAATTATCTATACATAAGTGTGCTTGCATTGTATCCCTAGTTTGTATGATGTCACATTTGTCATAACTCGTGATCCGTGTAGTATATCTTTAAAACCATTTGACAAATAATGTGCAATGAGTCTGTGACTGCCACATAGGGTGCTTAATCTTTTGTCTCACAATATACCATGGCAAATTGACTACAGTATCTCTATGCTATATCTCTATACTATCACCCCATCCCACCTCCCACCCCATTCACCCTTTCACCCCCAATAATGCTTCGTATGCTTCAATCAGGGGTGGATTTAAGGGGGGGCTCACCCGGCTTGCGCCCCCCCCCCCTAGAATTGGACAATTTTGTTAAATAAACATGTATTTTGTATTATGGTGAAATTATGAGCCACCGCTAAAATACACTTTGAGCCCCCCCTAACTTGAAAGTCTGGATACGCCCCTGCTTCAATGACTACCCAAAACCATTTTTTCTTTCTTCATGTGCTTCTATGGTGCACCATTGTGTTCATATGAACCGGTTTTCTTGATTTCGTGTGCTTTGTTTAACCCTCTCCCTGCTGGATTAGGCACAGGTACAGCCCTTTAGCTAGGGCATCTCCCGTTGCCTGCAGCATGGCCATGGAGAAAGTTGACCCTCACCCTGCTGGATTAGGCACAGGATAATGTTTAGGGCATCTTTAGCATGTTTAGGGCATTTCTGGTTTTCTTCAGCATGGAGAGGGTTAAAGGCATACGCTCACCAGTAGTAATGCTTGTTTTGGATTATATCTTGGCTACAAATTCATTCTACGTTCACTAAAGGTCGTTGCGTATAGGTCAAATATTCCTGATGAGATATAAAGTAGTAATTCAATCAATCGAAAACACTTAGCATATTTTAATCACTTATATACCTCCAATAATTCTTTCATCATTGTATAGTAGGAACATTTACATACCACGCCTCTGATATCTCCAGCAGTGCTTGAACGACAGTAAAACATGAATAATAGACGGAATAGTACAATCATGTTTATGTATACAATTAGGGGAGATCACTCTGGAAATAGTACAAAAGCTTGATTCCATGCTAGTTTCTTGGTCACGTTGGTTGCCTAATGCTATATCTGTTTGTGGTGAGATGGTAACCTAAAATAACTGTTATAGTAAGTATGACCATTCCACCATAAAACAGATTAACCCAATACCACTGAAATACTGTAGAAAATGTCAATAAAATCCCTGATTTCTTTTATAGTACAGTATATCATTCTTATGGAATTTTGCAAATAATGTTAAATTTATAATTAAATTGTGAATATTTATGAAGACTATTTGGCACTTTTTTATTTTATTCATATGGCATTTTGCTAATATTGTTGCCATAATATGAGCATACTCATTTCAAATATGTTTGA
>JAUTBZ010171846.1:0-10281 GCA_032361785.1 Lepetodrilus galriftensis | reverse complement strand
CCGCTCGTAAAAGTGGCCAACTCGTAAGGATCCGTAAGCATCCGTGGAATATTGCTATCCGTAAGGACTCGTAAGGACAATCCGTGTATGTGAAGGGGGCATTACACGTTTACCTTCTCAGAGACAAGATATTCTGGACGACCATGCCAGAAACTTACTAATTGCGACTTGCGCCTTTCCATCTTTCTGTCAGAAATATGTTCTTGTTTTGACTAAAATGCATGTTCTGAACGTTTCATAATTTGCATCTGATCACAGCAATGTTACTTCTTTGTATAGTCAATATTTAGTTACCTTTTCTTAACTTTTATATTGGTTCACAATATGTTCGTGAAGTTCACAGATATTCACCTTTTCAGCGGATTACGAGCATACATGTCCAGGCATACATACAGGGATAGAATATACTTATTGTATCATTGAATTCAATGTACTTTATATTAATACGGTCCATTAGCATTACCTTAAAGTTTTCTACACCTATTTAATTCTGATAATAACACTCCAAGTGTACAATTAAATTGAATACTACAATGAAAGGTATAATGTCATAATTTCCAATATCAATATTTATACTCCGTGTATACTGCATTGCTGAAGCCTAAATATATTCGCATATTGTGTGTACAATTTCATAATTTCATATATCAATATTTATACTTAATCAAATTTCCTGTATACTGTCTCGCTGAAGCCTAAATCTGTTTGAATATTGTTTTGTGCTGTGGGTGTATAACGCTGATGTGGTCCCTTTGACGTAATACCCGCTTGAGGTAATGAAGAAACACCCACCTTTAAATGTCCCTCAATGTTGCCTATTCACATCCCTATGCACATGTATAGCTTGCTGGCTGATTACACGTACTGTCTCTCAAAAACCTTGGCTATTCATGGTAAGCCACAGATATAGGAATAATACGTGTTAATGAATATATTGTATTTTACTATAATGAAAACACTAATATTGAAAGTAGATTCTCTGGGGTATAACTATATTCTATTGATGATGGCATGATGGAATGTATATACCGAAATAGTTAGTTAACTAGCAAGATAACCATCTGAGTAGTTAAAGATAGTTAAAGCCACAGATATAGGAATAATACGTGTTAATGAATATGTTGTATTTTACTATAATGAAAACACTAATATTGAAAGTAGATTCTCTGGGGTATAACTATATACTATTGATGATGGCATGATGGAATGTATATACCGAAATACAAAACATAGTTAGTTAACTAGCAAGATAACCATCTGAGTAGTTAAAGATACTAAGAACCGATATAGGTTATACACCACCAAATAAAACCCCATAGACGACAGTGTTAACGTAGTTATGCATAACTACTGATTCAGTAATTCAAATACCACAACACAACCTACATTGCAAAGTTCAGTTCCCCAGAAATGTACAGTAGACATCAAAGAAAAACACATGTCAAATTGATTGTTTACGTTTCATAGGAATAGGCATGACGTCACCGTATGTTCGGAATGAATATATGATGTAAATTTCAACTATCATAAAAACCACAAGAAAAATTAAATTTGGTTCTCGTGTAGTTCACATTTGATGTTTTTCATATGCTGGGGACTATACTTGTCAAATACATTGGAATTATCATTTATAACCAATCAATGCAGGGCCAGAAATCCCATCTATGCCGTACTGACTTATGTATCTGTCTGGCATCTGTCTGGCGGCAAATTCAAATAATTTAGTGGTTTATAACCTATACAGTATAGTCAACTGCCATCAAACATTATATTTATGTTAATGCATGTGTTTTGTTACGCTGATAACACCAAGTGTCAAATGTGTGTATCCGGGTAAATTGGTAAGGCACTATGCATTACGCTGATATTGTTTGATATTTTACTCACATTTTGCGAATGCATTGACTTGTTTACATGAGTTTAGTTACTGACAATTCAGTTTAATAGATACCAATAACTAATAGCCAGTAGATATGGACCATGGTTAGAAATATGTGTTTTCCATAACATGTGTGTGTGTTTTATTTAGTTTTCTATAATTATTACCTCTTAATTTCCATTATTGATTCCAGAATTAATGTTTTCTCTGTTTTATAGGGCATGAACATGTATTAATATATACAATCATCATATTGATCACTCTTGATTATGAGAAACCTATCCGCGTATGCTTCTATACTTTCGTCAATAACAAATAAACAATTAAATCTACTTATTACCAAATTCAGAAAGTCAACTGTTCGATTTTAACCTATTGTATGCATTGTAAAACATGGTGTGTGTCTTACAACACAGGACCTTGAATAAGTATACAAACAAAAAAATAATATCATATATCTATATAACATTATTACTAGATTATATAGATGTATGATATATTATTGTATTATATTTATCCAAAAATCCTGTCCTTACAGTAAGCCCAACTTAATAATACTTACATATTGTACCTCCAGCGTGGTCGTGGCGGTAGACCAAGATACGATAACCAAAGCATGGCATCATTCCAAGAACCCAATGACAAAGGTTACAAGGTAGGTCTTGTAGGCAAACAGTCCAACAACTTTCATACGTATTTAAATAGTACAATTCCACGTTGCGGACGTAACATTGTGAGACATAAGCTGGAATAATAAAGCTACACGAGCCGTTCAAATGTGTGTATAAACTTCATTTGGTGACGTGTTATGTTCAAACAGAAGTAGTCATCATTTCCATCTTGATACTTTTGGGCGATATATTTAGAATTGTGCAGACATTACAGAACAAGATAAACCCAGACATATTCCAGATGTCTGCCAAATATGAAATTTCAAGATAATTAAATAGCTTGACAATGAAATATGTATGCTTTCTCAACTTGGTAATGGTGAGTGTATTGCACTGCAATGCAATTAGTCTAGATAACGTTATTTTGTAAATACTGCAAAACATATATTACGTTGCGGACAGTATAACAAAGGTTATTGTCGATATTACATGTGTGGTAATACATCATTTAATCAAATTAATGTTCATAATATTTGTTTTTGTTCTGTATATTCTTATACATTTAGGGTGTTCGTATGCCGTAAATACATACGTTCCACTAAGAATTATGAGACTTGGACATTTCCACTTTTTCAACGTCTGATTTGGAATTGCCCAGTAATCAAGTACCGTACCCTCTCAGGAGGTTAAGTAAAACATCTTGACCTCCCATGATAAGATCCAGTAGTATTTGGTGCAAATCGTTCATTCTTCTTACTGCGGTGGTATAAGTTTGCAGGGCTAGGCTTAGTGGACGAGAGTGTGCTAAGGAGTTATATCGCCGAAACAAACGAGTAAAGCCAATGGTATACGATTAGCATTAGAAATAACTGATAACGGATATACTAGGAAAGTTTATGATAGATACAACTTTATACATAATCCTTAACATACGGTGTTATAGTCATTGGTAAACACAGAACATTTTTTTTTTACTTGTATAACTAGCAAATGTCTTCTAGGCTTACGGTATCTTAAATATATATGTTACAGCCAGAATATTTATAGTACTGCTTCATCACACTACGAATACATATACTACATATATATATTGAAATATGTGTATGCTCGTATACAATACACCGATTATTAATATGTTATTAAATACGCTAGTGTATATACATGTACTGTGTGTTTCAATTATTCTTCATAATTTCTTGTGGTACATATAGATACATTATACATGCATACTGTACAATGTAGATCAATATATCCATCCTATATCATATGTAATGTGTTATTCCCTTTTATCTACGTCTAAGACAAGCCTAACAGATACTGCTGCGCAGGTAAATTCAATGATGTGCTCGATCAGAGTTTCCACTATCACTTTCGTTTTACCAAATGTTCCTAATACTAGTACTTGACTTACACGTGGTAAAGTATCATTGTATCACCCTTATTGACACGTGAAGATAATCAACTGGAAAATATCAAATCCATTTATGTGATCAGAGTTTCCACTTTCACTTTCGTTTTAACAAATGGTATTAACACCTGCCTTTACCGTGCTAAAGCATCACGGTATCACATCCATTGATACCTGAATATAAACGGGGAAAGTATAACATCGTTTCATAATTGCTTTTTAGAATATAATCGTGTGCTATTTTGATTGTTAACACATTATCTTTTTTTATGTCACAAACTATGTCATTTGCATGGTTCTAAATAAAGGAATAATTTTATCATTTAAAACCATAATCAATAGTGTTAAACCTTTCAATCATTAATTTGTACTTTAAACATACCCTGACAGGACACACCTGTACACACACACACCGTGATTCAATTACAAACAGCATCAAACGCCTCAGTCACTATGTAAAGCTATTACCAGTACCGTTTTAATGCTTTATCCACATTAAGGGACAACATTCTAATTAAATGGCTTATAATAAAAATATTTGTGCTGCATAGCCTTTTATACTTTTAGTTTATATAAGTTTATATACACGTATAGTTCTGTCATTGTAAATAGCATGTATTGATCATGTTAATATGAACATTCAATTGTTACAAAAATCTAATGGAATGTCCAATAGATGCTCCACTTCGAAACAACTCTGTCGGTATAGACAACAAACTACATTGTTCAGTCACCATAGTGTAAAGATAACAAACCAGTAACAAACAATATACGTGAATGAAGTAGCTTTTTTCACCGATATTGAAGCAATAGTAACGGTAATGTTACCGGTAATTCGTAATTGATTGGGTGCGGTTACCTTTTGATAAAATATCAGCATCATGCAGAAAAAAAATAGTCTATCATTTTCGAGCATGTTCATTGGCATGTATGCATTATTATACACACAGCATGTATTGTAAAATCACGACAGTACCTTCCTGATTAAAGTGTTTAAGTGTATTCACAAATAGCACATTGGACATTAGCATGAGCATGTACATAACGTTTACAAGTGGAACGTTCTCAATCATAGTTATACATGACCATAACCCTGGTCAATGGTGTTGCGTATACATTTTTCGATGTTTAATTATTTTTTACATTTTTTGAAAATGTATCACTCCAACGTTAGTATACGAAAGCACCATTGTACAAGGGTTAACATGACCACTACACATTGCATAATCTTCACATTCGCTCTTTTAAAGTTTGAGGTGCAGTGTGTTTGTTTGTTCCAATACTAGGCCTATATGACTTTGGCTAATGCACTGCCATTATTAATCATCTGGAGTTGGTTAACATAATACACTTCAAATCTTCAGATCATGAATTTCATCTGAAAACCAACTACAATACGATATGCTGGTGATTTATTTGTGCATAAAGGTCCTCACACACCAGAGGTGAGCGAAACAACAAATATATTGTATCGAAATGTTTATCGTTGCGAAATCCATTCGCTTTTGGTGTACCAGCATATATAGATAAATGATAAGGTCGTATCTCAGAACGTAAATCGCCGAATTTGTCGACGCGAAATTCGCCTCTGGTGTATTTAAGGACCTTTAGTCTTAATTTGTAAACCTTGGACCCCATTTATGCAACTTGAGAATCTGGTAAGATACCATAGAACTCTTGCACGCGAAAAAGGGAGATGCTCTCATAGGTGGTTAATGAAGGGGTTCTCTGGTGGTCTGTATGCGTGGATACATTATACGATGCCGTGCTGTGTTGCTAGAGACGTATTCGGGAGAAGCTGAGGGCGGCTACAGCTGACGGTGACATGGACGAGCTGGAGAAAATGATTGGAGTATTTGAGAGGTCCAGGATGGATGACTGTGGTGACCTGGCCACGGCTCATGAGAAGCTTAGGTACCTCAAGTTGAAGAGGGGTAAGACGTAGAAGAGAAACTATACCTGCAGACATTCAAAGGATGCATTTTCAGTTGACATATGACTCAAATACCGCTACTAATCTTGACTACTTTCATTCATGGTTCATTGGAATAAGTGCTCATCCATTAGAAATATTACAATAACACTCCACTTTCTCTAGCTAGATTATTATTATTTGTTAAATACTTATACGGCCAAAGTACAACCCCGTCTTGCTGTTGTATGCTGAATATCAATAATGCAATTACCGTAACAGCATCCACGATTAGTGTGTAGATCGATGTACGTTATGGTGGCTAAGTATACTAATCATTTAATTCGAAATGTTACTTGTTAGTGTGTGAGGTAAATTTAAAAATCTAGTCCAACGTTTCAGATTTGCGAGATGGTATCCGACGTCGTCATGTTGGGGTGCTTGACAAGACCATTGCGGACGTTCAGGGGTCGCCATACGCCTACC
Source organism: Lepetodrilus galriftensis (assembly GCA_032361785.1). Lineage (NCBI taxonomy): Eukaryota > Metazoa > Mollusca > Gastropoda > Lepetellida > Lepetodrilidae > Lepetodrilus > Lepetodrilus galriftensis. Next base: position 3,985 of record JAUTBZ010171846.1, on the reverse strand, counting down.
AACTCCGCACACAGCTAGAAGCCGCCGAGAAGCTCAGAGACCATCTGAAGGAACTGAACACATACAATCACGAGATCCTGCAGATGGAACAGACCACGATCTCAGAGTTGAGGAGCTACCAGCGTCCTCCAAACTGTGTCCATGACGTCATGGCAGCTACATACATGCTACTAGGACACGAGGAAGATAGACTGGTGGTAAGGCTGTTTCTAATAATTTGACCGGAAGTGAACTTTAGATTGACATGGAACTGTTTGCATCCCTTGTATAGCTGATACTACTGTCTTCATATCATCCCACAACACTATATGCATTTTCCTTTGTATAAAACATAAAACATATTAGTAGATCCAAGATACTCCGGCCCTTGTTCCAACCAAAAGCGGCCCTTGTTCCAACCAAAAGCAACTGCCTGTGGGAATTTATTTACTGGAAAGACAATTTTACTGTACTACTAATATCTGTGATATATACAGGTTAGGGATACCAGTATATCCACACCGCCTAACATGGCCACACGTCCTTTGTTGCAGGACTGGCAGGACATCCAGCTTCAGCTGGGCAAGATGGGCAGGGAGAGTCTGATGAGGCAGGTGGAGACGTTCGACACCAACCACGTGGACGAGCAAACGTCAACGCGGGTGACGGAGATCCTGGGATACCACGACCTGGATCAAGTCAGAGTGGCCAGCAACGGGGCAGCTAGCTTCCATGTGTGGGTAAGTCTACCTCTGAAAGCCATCGTTGACAAAGATCTGGGTGGAGTTTGGTACATGTACAGTAGTGTACCAAGACAATTGTACAAAGTACTTATGACGGTCGAAAATTGCGAATTACGAAAGTACAAATGTCCACAATACAATGACATGTTATCCTTTCTCACTTCCTTTCATGGGTCCTGATGTGAATTCTAATGTGTTGATGCTATCAGGGCATCCTTTCATAAAACTATCGTATCGACAAATCATGTCTTCTTATAGGTGTCTACTTATCTCGCTGACCACTAGTATAATACTGTGGTACCTTTAGTGGATACGAGCGCTTCACAAAGAGTGTTCCGGTCCCGAGGTTATGAACATTGATTTAGTAAGACCTCATGACCAACTCAAGCTTTGATACATATACTAGTATATATATATATATATATATATATATATATTTATTTCGCAATCTCTGGGTCCGGAGTATTACTCTTCACTTACCTCCCTTTCTTTCTCGAATGCATATTCTATTATTATGTAAGTTGCATTAATGCCAATAGGAGTTCCAATAAGAACGTACGAGTTGCTTCCCTTTCCCCATTCAGTTACTCACGTGGAGGCTTATTTAGAGCCGCCTCTATAATACCGTATGTCTTCCGCTTCAGTCCACACAGATGGTGGAAAAGATTGGTAAGGACAAGAAAAACGAAGACCATGAAAGACGTCAAGAAGAAGAGAAACAATCAATCGCCAGTAGCAAAGGGAGGAAGAAGAAAGGATAGCACCTATACCTCACCTATACACTGTATATAGTTTCATCATTTCTTCTCCCGACTAAGCCAAAGATGTTGCTCGGCCTGCACGGTCCACGCTATTGTGCGAGGAATCCAGATCCTCATTATGTGCATCCAAGCGATATTGTATTTCATATTAACATTCGTGACTATTCCTCGATTACAGCTCATATTGTATATATTATGGCATTGAAGGTGCTGTTGTAGTCATTTTACAGGATGTTTTTACTCATCTTGCGCTGTGAGACTAGTGTACCAGATGACTAGACCTCAAGCAAGTCCATATCCATGTTGAAATCATGCAAATACGTAATTTATTCTCTGGTTGTCAATTTGTAAATGTTTACATTATTTATTATTGTTATTTTATTACGATATTGTAATAGTTCCTTAAATCACCTGTGAATTCATATGATGATAGCATATAATGTATCAGTGAATTTCACTAACTGAAAATCGTCAAAATGGTTTTTGGTTATCAGTAAACATGATTATAATTATGATAGGAAAGAAAGTAGGAAGATTCAAATGAGCCTTTAACGTGATATAAAAATTAAACATCAATAATGATACAATAGGTATATAACAATCGGATCCATTCTCAAAGTAGTTCTCACCCCAACGATGTATACTGTATATATTCAAGTCGTCAGACAGTTTATTATGCCATGCACATGTATGTATAACCTCCACAGACGTAGACATGTTGGTAAACATGCTTTTTGAGGAAAAGCGTTACGAAAAAGGACAAACAATATAATATAATTATTAGCACCACTGCTTACTAATTGTGATATATTCTTGCAATTGGATTGAATATAGAAAACCACATGAACAAATCCACTTGAAACAGTATTCAAAACCATAACATATTTATACTTGAAAACATTCTTCAAAATGTATTAAATTAGAAGTCATATTTTTTATGTATTTATTTATTTTTATATCCTTTTTGTTTTTGTTTCAATGACTATCAATATTCGAATATGATTTTCATGTGCGCGTTTCTTTTTATATATATTTGTTTGTATGTTTCAATGACTATCAATTTTGGGATATCATGTTCATGTGCGCGTTTTTTATATATTTTTTGTTTACGTTTCAATGACTATCAATATTCGGATGTCATTTTCATGTGCGCGTTAAAGCGTTCTTAATGATGGTGTGCGTTGAATCTGATTACTATTCTATAGCCTGGTACTGCAGAACACCGTTGTATAGATGATAATTATATACTGTCTACTTGTCAGACCGGGTGCCAGTGTAACATGTCACTAAATGGTCCTCGAGGTTCATGTTCGTGAGAAAACAGACCATGTTTTGTTTAATGTATATATATTTCAGACCATGTATTGTATATAACCGCCACGATCAACCTACATGTCAGTTAGATTCACCTTGTATACGTTATATTTATATTATCTCAAGCTCTGTGATATTTACTGTCATGAACATGCATATTATGTAGTTCATATCTGTTGCACGAGTAACCTTTATACGGAACGTTATTTTTTATGTACGAAATATTGTTGACCATCTAGATAGAAAATAAAACAAATGTTCACTGTTTTTCTCTATCGAGTATTTTATAACCTTTGCAGCCTTTGAGAACAGGGTGCCGGATCTTTGTTCTTGTTAGCTTAATTTCGACAGCTTTTAATGAATGGAGCATTATGTGTGGACTAATATCTTATGACTATGTACAAGTCGCGGAGATAGCATCTTTACACTATTCAGTGTGTTAGCCTTAAGTGTATGTGGATTATTCCTGATAGCGCACATGCTACTGTAGCGCACGATCCTCTCGCAGGGCAGGTAACTCTATATGCACCATCACAGAGATAAACGCAGGTAGAGGTCAGCACTGAACTTAGAAGGAGTGGGACAGAAAGTTGACAGTTGTTGGTAAATGTCGTGATTGATGCTATCAGTCTTTGCCCAGTAATACCTGTTGATGCTATTGACGACGAACCAGCGTTGTAAACAATAACACCTAGCGGTTCGTGACTTGTCGTCTTTACTCTCAACTCAGCAATTATTGTCACGAAGAAATCCGATTCCAAATACCAACTCGGCGGCAGTATAACTAGCGGAATAGACGCTTCAGGTAAGTCTTAGTAGTCCTGTATAAATATAATATAAATACAAATATGCAGCTACACTTAAACAAAACTAGTATTTAACTTCCATATATATTTGTTTTTATAAAAATAATGAGTATAACAATAGTAATCATAGTTATTAACCTTAATAATAATGTATATAATGTATCTATCCTCAATGATGATCTACATTGCGTATGGCATACTGGGCACATTACTATTATTCTTAAATATTCCGTTGAGGTTAGCTCGATATGGCATACAATATATGACACTCTAGCACACATACACACACCCACACACACGCGTGCGCACACACACACACACACACACACACACACATGCACACACACACACATACAAACACAACACTGCCGCTGAGTTAGCT
>JAUTBZ010171835.1:0-10281 GCA_032361785.1 Lepetodrilus galriftensis | reverse complement strand
CTCAGTGCGGGGCAGGAACGAATCCTAGATACTCACAGGCTCTCGGTCACCCATCCAAGTATTGGCCGAGACGAAGCATAGTAGTCTGCATGATGACAATAGGCAGTTATGGTGATCTTTGAATTAAATCCTGGTTAGATAAGTGTTGTCATTGTTTGTTACCTTTGAAAACAACCACATCTCAGCAATGTCAATGGATGCTATATGTGACATTGTTAGGTAGTATTAGCAGTTAAAGGCGCCATAATACATATAAATGACGATCTACATATGATTAAATATACTGAAATTAGTAAATATGTAATAACGACGTTCAAATAGTCAGCAGTAGCTTCAGTATTTGCTAATAAAATATGATTTATCGTAATGATAGTAAAAATGTTTCCATAGGCATGTTTCTTTCTGATACACTATCCTCTAATGTGGGGTAGGTGTGAGACATCACGCTGCAGAGGCTATGAATCAATACTATGTGGCGTTATTGTTCCTAATAGCTAGTACACACGCCTATACTGTTATTTGCATCAGATAAGATATGAACTAATGCGTATCAATAGAATGCAATCATTCCATCAAAACCATATTTATCACAATTTAAATTTTGGTAAATCACTAACAATCTACTATACATCTAGTTATTGTCAATCTTTTACAAATGTAAGCTATAGCAACTAGTAAATATTAAGAACATTAGTATTATCATGTCCATGACTATACTTTAAAGGCAGATGACATTACTATTCAACCCATCGAGAGAAACAGACCATTGAGCTAATAATGATGAAGGAATATTTAGTGTACAACATGTTCTTATACAGTGTCATCACCCATGTACATGTACTAAATAAGGTTTTAATTGTAACCGTATTCCCAGAAACAGGGTCCGTATTCTCGAAACTTCTTAGTGAGAAAATATTAACATGAGCAGAAAATCAGTTTGGCAAATTCTTAGTACTTACGAACTTCTTAGGACTTATGAAGGTTTGAGAATACCTTCCCTGGTGCACCTGGACCCAGTGTTTAATCACGAAAGGAACATGACTCATTAGAACAGTGACACATAAATGGTTAACTATGTCGTTAAAGATACACAGTCCTATTTGAACACCCATTCGTATTACTTGTTAATTATTTGCGTTGTCTTCCAGGGTGAAATGCCTCCAGGCTATCGACCCAGTGGAGGTGGATGTGTGTGGACAGCGGGACATACTGATACACAGAATCCACATATCCACATCTGACAGTGGAGCAAATGTGAGTTGAAGGACATCAATATATATCATAACACAACAATAATAACACAACAATGACATCAAATACTGACAATCAATGACAATGGTCTATCAACGTGTAAGTTGTCCTGGATTATTTGCTATGTCAATATATCTCTAAATATGTCATATCCTTGAGGCGAGTAGGCCAACATGAGGTAGTTTGGGTTGTGTTTCAACTAATGAATACAACATACCAACCAAACGGCCAATACTACGCGGACGTGTCACTAAAGACAATATAACACTACTACCCGGTATAATCTAATGGGTTTTCTTTTTGTTATCAAATGCATATCTGTAGATGTTCCTACCAAAAGCATCATGCCTGCTTAAAAACATAACAACATCCTTTTAGTTTTTATGATACGTTTGGTGTTAATGTAAAATCGTGTTGTTGTTTCTTGCTCTTCATTGGTAAGTTCTGTAAGTTTGAGTATCATTATACTATATCGTATATATCCTTGATCTATGTATTCTTGCACTGCAGACTGTCCCTGTATCTGTGAACCTCTCGGTACTTCTACATGGTGAGGAGGGACCACAGGAGGTCGAAGTCTTCCTGTTGACCCCTGACCTACAAGGTCAAGGTCAAGATGACATCACGGTGGAGATCGATGGAGAATATTCTCAGGCGAGGTCAGTGATGCTGTAGTGCATTCCATTACATATATATTTAATAATATAGTACAGATTTATAACATTGCTATTATAATACTAGTAGTTATAGGAGAGGTTGTGCAATTTATGTTCGCACATGAAATAGTTCTCGCTAACCACCAACTCATTACCTCGATGAGATAAATGTTAAATGAAGCAACGTAGTATGCGGCCGATAAACTAATAATGAAACCTTCTCATCCTGTGCTTCCATTTCATAGTCATGATTAAGCTGGCTTACTTTTCCTCACATTATAACATATAGTTACGTTGTTGCTATTAGCTTTGTATTGATCCATACAAAATAGATTTTCATTATTTCCTTGGAGTTTTCTTTAACGTAAAAATAAGCCTGGAACGTTTCAGGAAGTCTTAGACAAGTACCCATAATGTTATCTATCAACAATTTGTTAATGAAATAAGGTACGATTATGCAACATTTATTCTTGCATTTCAGAATAACGGTTGCTCTGCACAAGACATGCATGGTCCCTAAAGTGGACAAATCTGGACCGGAGAAGAGTGGTCCAGTAGAGCTGACCATCCCAGAGAGCATACTTCCTCTACCTGGCTTTGAGTATTCTGGAGACGGGGAACCCACACTCACGTCTCTGGACCAACTGGTCAAGGCGTCGATGGATAAGCTGGAGAAACAGATGAATGCCCTGGAAGGCATCCAAGGACAAGCAGGTGCTTCTACTCCTGGATATGTTCGCAGTGAACAGTCCATAGGTATGACGAGCCCACTTGCCATGCCCACCACTGCCCGGAGAAGACACAGTGTGGTCCAGACTACGCCACCAACTACAATTGATTCAAGAAAACGTAAAGTAGTTACAACTCTTGCATCAGAATTGAAGGTTGATGTTGATAGAACAGAAGATGGAGGTGAAATTCTTCAATTGAATTCTGTCCGTAAGGGAGATGCTGTACAATCTGCTGCTAGCAAGAAAGAGCCTCAGAGTGCGGTACAGATGAGTGACCAGGAATTACTGGACAAGTTATTGGATTCTCTACGCACTGAGGCAAACAATAATCCTGAAAAGGGAAAAGTAATGTCCGTCGCCTTTTCCAAACCAATGGTGCCAACAACTGCCATGCCATATTCCACGGACAAAGACAAGGCACCACAGGTGGACAACTTGTTTGAAGTTCCATATGAGCGATCATTTGTAAATTCTGATACATTCGAGCGCGGTTTCCCTGGAGATGACATAGCGCCTCGTGATAGAGAACAAGTGGTGCCTGAGTCACTGAACGAAGACAGCAATGATGCTACGAGTCATACAGGAACACCAACAGAAGCTACAGGAGAAGACAGAACAACGACAACAGATGTCTCCACACCTACAATAACTAGTCACACTGTCACAGAGAGTGACGGTTCTTTAACAGCAATAGTTAAGAGGATGACAGTTCCATCAGCTGCCAAGTCAGAAGGGGACTCGACAGCTAAACCATTTCCCACAAAGAGTCCTAAACTAGTTGAAGTTAGATCACCTGAAATAAGTGACGTAAATACAACCGACAAAGAAAGCTTAAATACAGTAGGAAGTACAGCAATACCACCGCAGACTAAAGCTGATAACATACTATCAGATGCAGTGAATGCTACAACTGAGAAATCTCAACAAAGCAGCTCTGGTGATATAGATACAGATATGAATACTACGGTAACTAAAGGTGTTACTGATATGCAAACAACACCACAACCCTCAACAATAGGAATAACAACAAAAACAACTACAACAACGAATCCGACAACAACTACAACAACAACGAATACTACTACTGCTACTAACGCAACAACAACAACAACAACAACAACAACAACAACAGCAGCAGCAGCAGCATCGACATCAACAGCAAATTCTATTACTTCGACATTAAGTGACAGGACGACGAGAATGCCATCCGATGAAACAGTTACAAATGTGTTCAAGAATGGAACTTCATCGAAAACTCCAACAACTCAACACGTAAATGCTACCCGAATCAATATTAAAACAACACGAACGACTCAAACAAGGAAATCAACAACACCAAGAGAACCAACGACTGCCAGTACACGATCGTCTAGCGTTGTAACTAAAAGACAAACCAAGTCTAGTACCAGAAAAGCTGTTAGGAAAACCACAACGCAAGCAACGACTTCAACGAAACGTGAAAGGACACCCAAAAATTCAGCACTACCAGTTCTGGTGCTAAGGACAACTGTGTCGCCGGTGTTAGACCAGTCTTCTAATTACACTCCAGGGCCGCTTCAACAAGGAACCAGCGTCGAGTCAAAACTAGGCCATGCATTCGTTTCCGGTGACCCCGTGAATGACGACACTTTTTGGCCAGTGGTAGCTGCCTTGGTCATTGGAATACCATCCGTGATAGTGTTTGGGATCGCCATCACTGTGATACATAACAGGAGGTTAGGACATCCCACTCGTTTTGTATCCTCGTCAATGTACCCATCGCTTTAGTCTGCACTTCCTGCTTAACTCACAGTCTTCACCCGTCAAGGTACGCATGCGCAGACACCCACTTCCTCTGCTGCCTTGATATTAACCCTTGTTTGTTTAACACAATGCAATTCCCCGACTAACTATGTTACATGTACCAATTAATAACCGCACCCGTATTTTATTCACGTTAGTTAATTCCCACATGAACTGCATGCTAGATATCGTTTGTGTCGTTGTATATCTTGTGTCCACTAACACTACCCATCAGTGCACCCCTCGTCCTAACACAACCTTAGAATATAGTCACTGAAGAACCCTTTGCACATACTACTCAATCACTTCACTGTAGAGTTCCATGTACCAGCGTTGCCAAGCTGAACGGGTACAGGTAATGATATATAGAAGATCTCCACCGAATGTGTTTTAATATCAATGTTATCCTACAAGTTGATACAAGTAAGCAACATCTTAGGCTAAATACTCGTCTAATACAAAGATTATCCCCAAGTGCTGAATATATACGATATCTAAAGACACTCGGTTAATAATCTCTATTTAATTGTATAGCATTCTATAATATTCAATATAGAAATAATTGGTTTGTAGATATAAAATATACAATGATGCCAGAACCTGTGTATGGTATAAGCATGGTGACATCTTAACATATTAGTTTTGTTTACATTAATGGAGTATTCCGTCGGGTTAGTTGTTAGAATTTATTTTAAATCATATAAACTTTGTTGACGATATTAATACAATAGAAATAAGTTCATGGATGTATATGTTAGACCCAGTAGTATACGAACGCTAATAGTACATCTTAATGTAGGTTTTAAACAATCACTATCGGATTGTGTCCGTGCTGTGTGGATATTGGCAGGTAGAATATTGAACTGCTTCACACCACTCCCAGGTTCTGTGGTTTGCGACCAACACAATCAAGTTTTAACAGGCCAAAGGCTGAAAAGCTTCACTACGCTTCTCACTTATATATTTGACGGCCATATTTCCACAGGCGAGAATCCGTTGGCTACATTTAGCTCTCCTATAAGCCTTGCTTTACGAGTGAAGGTTGTAGTTATGTGAACAGAATCGTGTGTTCAGTTTGTCTTTCGTATTTGACGGTCAAGTCTATAGACATCAGGGTACCTGTTTCACTAAAATGTAAGACAACTAATTATATATTATAATTATGTCATTGGTTGATTCATTAATGTTAAGTTAAGCATCATATTTACAGCGCATTGTCTTTAACGTGTTTCTCTATCACTATCGATTAATAATATTAAAAATATCAAAAGATCATTATCCAATTTAATATTATGCGTATGTATAAGGACCTACAACTTCATATGAAGTTGGTTTTTACCATTATTTATTTGCTTCGTTATAAATACCGTGTCATACCATAATACTATGGAGAATACAAATTGTTAGTATTCCTATCAAAGGTTTACCGAAAGGTTTAATATAGAGAGAAAACAATTATTTATATTTACGTGAGTGTGAGGTAACGATGAATGGCTTCACATTGACCTTTCTAGCATTCCACCTTTCGTATGTTTAACTGAGAAGAGAATAGCCGACAAACGGGTCACGTACGTACGAAGTAACCCCTCATTGTGTTCACACACACTGTAGCTGATAAAGAATTACACGCCTGTGTTCGCGAAGTGATGGCGACGTCGTAGCGATGTTCCGCATCTCGGTGACAGAATATAGAGACGTCCACACTACAGTAGGCGGCATTGTCTGGCTCCGTCCCGCACCATAGCGAGAAAAAGTTGGTAAAAACGGCCAGGAATTATTCCATCTTGTAAGGCAGCCGGAGTAAATAATAGATGAGAAATATACAAGATTCTGTACATCTCTACAGCGAGTTCACCATTAGTAGAATAGGTGTCGCACACGTGTGCACATAAGACCTGGCGGTGAGATAGTAAGTTATTGTTTGTAATATCGGAGATAATGTAAACATGTGAATAACTTACGTAACGATATCTATTGATCATAGGGATAACAATTTTAATAGGACATTTTGTAAACACTTAGAAATCTTTAAGAACCACCTATGAATCGAGCAATAACTGAATGCATTTAATTGCGGTTGGCTTAGTCTGAAACTAGTAGGAGGAGGGAGAGAAGAGAGAGAGGAGAGATATAAAGAGTGACAGAGGGGGAGAAATAGAGAAAGAGAGAGAGAGTGTGAGAGAGAGGGAGGGAGAGGGAGAGAGATAGAGTGTCCGTATTAATTTTGGAGATGGGTGTTGATAATCAGTATATGGTGTAAGTGCCGAGTATGTTGTATAAAGGTGTAGATGAATTGAAATATCACCATGATTCAGAACATGACTCTTTCAAGAACTAGATTCATATATTTAATTTAAATTACATATGTTCTACGTAACGCCTAACTTTAAAATTGGAAACACGTTTATTAATATTTCAATGTGCATTGGCCTTTTATATATTAATCTTTGAATTATCATACACCATTACTATTTTCAATTGTTACTGTTTATTGTATATATGTCAAATACTGCACAATGTACGTAGCACAAGCCTATATTTATTTTACGGATTGAATGATTTCGTGGCGCTTGCTCTTCTGTTGTATTCCTTTGAAGTTCTGTTTGGAGGTTTACTAATAAGTATTGTCCTATAGCAAGTAAGTTAACATACCTTTAGACAGAATGAGTATGAGAATGAACATATGAGGTGCGTTCAATCAGCACAGGACTGAGTAAGACGATTAGTTAAACTGGTTTCCTGTCCCATGTACCGTTCATCCGACTCTCGAGACAGTGGCTAGTTTTGTGAGCCACTTGTAAACCGCTCGCAAGCCTTTGTCACTTTGAACGCACCCCATGTATGCGTGTGTGTTGCAGTCTGTTTAATGTTCTGTAATACATGCAATTTATCCTACTATTTTTCAGGAAAATCGACACAAGCAGAGCCTTCTACTTGGGTGGACATCACCATAGACAGTCCATCGACGTGTGACACATACAGATAGGCCAACAGCGTTTTGAAAGCTACGTGTGATTAGGAGAATTACAAATTGTAATATTTTCTTATTTTTATACCTCGACGTGTAATTGTTGTTCGTATGTATGTGAGTGTGTATGTCTGTCTGTGTGTTCGCACGTTCAAAAAACTGTTGGCTTATCGTATTGTGATGTCTTCCTGCTCAATGATCTTCAAAGCTCACGACCACCGGTCATGTCGTCCAATCAAGGACACTGACCAGTATTCGCATGTATAACGCTCTTTACTGTGACGATCTCCCTTGACGGGCATCCTCGAGACCCCAGACTCGGTGACTGGTCATACGCTACTCTTCTTGCGTGTCTTATGAGGCACTGAGTTTGTAGTTTATGGGATGTCTTGACGGTGCATGGGGCATATTTCACAACAGGACTTCCGGTTCTTGTCAAGGTAAACATTAGTTGTGTTCCAGAGTGTTCCAGTTATGTTACGCGCCATAGGAGGAGAACCTACGACAATAGTTAGTGTTTACTACTGTATACATTTAATACGTGTTGCACACTGCAGCGCTGGGTCCAGTTTCATAGAACGATCATAGCACTACGACAGCCGTACGTAGCAACTTAACTTACGATGAAACTTACGACTGTCGAAGCTCTTCGTTTTTTTGTGCGGAACTGGACCCAAATATCAACGTTGAGGAAGACCAAGAACCTCAGGGCCGGTATTCATAATAGGGCGTTACAGTCATTGTTTGCTATATATTGATCATCAAAAACGTACTTTTAAAGCCCTTTTATGAAGACCGGCCCAGAGCTATATTAACGGGAACCATCAACGAACTTTGCCAGCTTCACTGATATTCTCAGTAGGAATCATTAAAGTAAAACCAGTGTCCTGTTTGTGAAACTGCCCCCATTTACATTTAGCTTATGCTTACTGAATTGAGATTTCGTAGTTGTATTTAATGGACCTGTCTCTTGTACGCGATGATGTGATCAAACCCTGTTCAAGACACATATAGTCGTGTTCAACCAACGACCCATGGTTTCTCAGGAATGTAAATAACTCAAGGGTGATACATGTACCTTTCTTGATAGCAGCAATGGTATATCCTCCAAAGAGTGTATGACAATCCTAATGGTACACCATCCTAGTAAAGATCCTTGCACACCGGAGGAGAATTTCGCGGCGAAAACAACGGCGATGTACGTCCTGAGATAGAACCTTATCATTTATCTATGTGCTTGGAACACCGAAAGCGAAGTTCCCAACGACAAATTTCGATATAATCGTTTGATGTCGCCGCAGATTGACGACGCGATTTTTTCGCTAGTCTCCGGTGTGTGGACACATTAAGAGTCACAACATTTCGTCAGCTTTGTGGTTAAAATATGTGTTATCATCAATATTTTGGGGATATTCATAGTCATTATATATTCTCATATTAAAGTAAAAAATCTAACATATTCACACAAATAAATTGACAATCAGCTAAATCGAGTGTCATTACATGTTCACTGTTCATGTTATTCTATTTATGTCATGTTAGTAATTGAATAAAAAAAATCATTTAATTTAATTTAATTTAAATATTCCTATTAGTTGTTCGTATGACATTGCAAGCTTGCGTCGAAGTGTATGCCTTTGTTAATGTGTATGTCATCGTCGTATGTATGTATGTATGCATGTATGTATGCACCTTCTTGTACAGTCTGTATATTTAGCAACGTCAATTTACATTTGTCTAATATGTAGATACGGTAATGCAATTATTGTGTATATACATCATCTTGTACATATGTAATTAAAATACGAATCCTTCATTGAAACTTGGAGAAACATGTATATACAATAAATCCGTGTTCACTACGAACGTAGGCAATAAATGTAAGTTCAATTGCACATGTTGGTTGACATGCGAATCCTAAGATTTGAGATTCAATGAATTTAAAGAAGGGCCTGTTAGTTAAACTACTGCTTTGGGAGTATGCAATTCCTGTCTCATGTTTATATTGCTTGTTGAATCGTCGACAACCCCATATACCGGTACTATAGATAACTGTACAAGCGACGAGATATCGCTGACACAATTGTAACATATTTGCGAGAAATGCCGTAACTTAATATTGCCACAATGTACATACCATTGTAAAATCTTCATGCCATACTGTAATTATGTCCATTGTTGTAATAAAATATCATTAATGTCAAATGCAATACTAGTTTGTTCTCATTATTCCGCCTTTGCAGAAGAGAACGAAACAGGGGACATACCTTGAAACGTTCTTACGGTCGTACGACAAACTTATCAATCCTTCTAGCATGGCTACTAACCGTTACTGTTCTTTGGCTAAAAAGTTCGTAAGAACGTTTCAAGAATAGGCCCGCCAGAACTTTATTTCACTTTGTGGATTAAAGTCAGCATACTGGTCTGTGTTTTGAGGATGAGCAAGATGTGACACTTCCTTCTTTCGATATTAATTACGTACTTATATTTTGATTAAGTACAGCAGAACAACTAGCTATACTCAACTAAGCTCAGCTTTATTTTAATACAATCGCGATATGGTACCAGAGACATACAAATACAACATAATGCAACAATCAAGATGGATGTATAAGGCATAACGTCTATACAGTACTTCATGTGGTTGGCAATAGGGCAGAGGAAAATAGACACAGTTTACATCTAGGAATGAAATGACCCCATTTAATCTAAAACACCTACCTGCATACATACTTACATATTGGAATATGAGTTCTGGTATCGATTTTCATATATCAGTACAATAGCAACACATATAGCCTAGTCAACAATGGGTATTCTTACCCATACGGGCAAGCATATCCCGGTTCGTAATATATTGATATTACACATACGGATAATATAGCTTGACACA
>JAUTBZ010171813.1:0-10282 GCA_032361785.1 Lepetodrilus galriftensis | reverse complement strand
TAAAATACCAACATAACTTAAGAATAGCGTTGAATCCTCATGAAATTTGTAGATGAAGTCATAATAACTGCCAAAGCCGGTGACGGCGGCAATGGTTGCGTCAGTTTTAGACGAGAAAAATACATCGAATACGGCGGGCCTGATGGCGGCGACGGTGGCGATGGCGGCTGTGTTTATTTACAAGCCAATAAAGGTCTAAATACCTTGGCTGATTTTCGTCACGTACGCTTTTATGAAGCAGGGCGTGGGGATAATGGCTTCAGCCGTAATATGACTGGCGCACGCGGTGAAGATAAAATCATTCAAGTACCCATCGGCACAATGGTTTATGTGGAAGATACTGAAGAATTAATCGGTGACCTAACCAAAGATGAAGAGATGCTGATGGTGGTTCAAGGCGGTTTTCACGGCCTTGGAAATCTTCGCTATAAAAGTTCAGTTAACCGCGCACCACGTCAATCTAAACCAGGTTCAGAAGGCGAAACACGCGTTTTAAGACTTGAGATGAAAGTTCTCGCTGATGTTGGGCTTCTAGGTTTACCGAATGCTGGTAAATCAACCTTGATCAGTGCCGTTTCTTCAGCTCATCCTAAAATCGCAAATTACCCTTTTACCACCCTGTATCCAAACTTAGGCGTCGTAAAAGTTGATGCTTCTAAAAGTTTTGTCATTGCCGATATTCCCGGTGTTATCGAAGGCGCAGCAGAGGGTGCTGGCTTAGGTATTCAATTTTTAAAGCATCTATCACGCACCAGCTTATTATTACACCTTGTTGATATTGCACCCATGGATGAAAGCGAAGACCCTGTTCATTCAGTTCGAGTAATTGAAAACGAGTTGGAAAAATTTGGCGATGAACTCAGCCAACGCGAACGCTGGTTAGTACTGAATAAAATTGATTTGCTACTACCTGACGAACAACAAGAACGTTGTGATGATATTATTAAACGACTTAACTGGAAGGGAAAAGTTTTTAGAATTTCTGCCGCGACAGGCTTAAATACCAAAGATTTAACTTACCAAATCATGAAATATATGGATGATCAAGTTTACCTAAAAGAACAGGAAGAACTTCAAACTAAGAAATAAACAATGCGGGCTAAATACACAAAAAACTCAAAACGTTGGATCATCAAAATTGGTAGTGCCCTGCTCACAAAAGATGGTAAAGGCTTAGATTACAAGGCCATTGAAGATTGGACCGCCCAAATTGCCCTGCTCCGCCAACAAGGTCGTGAAGTTATACTCGTTTCATCAGGTTCAGTAGCCGAAGGCATGAGCCGTATGGGCTGGGATAAGCGCCCAACCGAACTGGCTGAATTACAAGCTGCGGCTGCAATTGGCCAAACGGGTTTAATTGAAGCCTATGAAGCTCAATTTAAAAAGCACCAGATACAAGCCGCACAGATATTGCTAACTCATGATGATGTCAGCAACCGCAAACGCTATCTAAATGCGCGCAACACACTCAATGCATTGCTTAAATTCAAAGCACTTCCTATCATTAATGAGAATGACACGGTCGCACTGGAAGAGATGCGCCTCGGTGATAACGACACCTTAGCCGCTCTTGTTGCAAACCTCGTTGAAGCTGATTTATTAGTTATTCTTACCGATCAAGAAGGCTTATTTGATAAAGACCCCCGCCACAATAGTGATGCAAAGCTGATTAGTGAAGAGTCAGCTTGCAACCCCGACCTACAAAAGTTTGTAGGCTCAATCTCAACCGCTCTTGGAAGTGGTGGAATGGGTACTAAATTAACCGCTGCACAGCGAGCTGCCTTTTCAGGTTGCGCCACAATCATTGCCTCGGGACGCGAAGAAAAAGTCCTCCAACGCCTTTCTAAAGGCGAAGAAATAGGCACTCTATTAATACCTGACAACACCAAAATATCCGCTCGAAAACAATGGATTGCGGGGCAAGTACAAGCCTCTGGTGTATTATTTTTAGATAATGGCGCTAGTCAGGCAATTCTCAAACAAGGTACAAGCCTTCTCCCCATTGGTGTAGACAAATCAGAAGGCGAATTTAAACGGGGAGATATTGTTGATTGTAAAAATGCAGATGGATGTATCGTTGCACGCGGCTTAATTAATTATTCCAGCAGTGAAGTTCGCTTACTACACAAAACTCCCAGCAACAAAATCAGTGAAGTACTTAATTACACAGGTGATGCAGAATTAATTCATCGCGATAATTTAGTACTTATATAAGCTATAAAGCACACATCCCCCTTTTTTGGCCTTTTTGTATTTATCTAAATATTATTGAATATTTAATCGATCCATCGCACGATATGAAACAGCTTCGCTAATGTGAACCGTTTGAATCTGCTCTTCACCTGCTAAATCAGCAATGGTGCGCGCCACCTTTAAGATGCGATGGTAGGCTCTAGCTGAGAGTCTAAATTTTTCCATGACCTGCGCCAACAAATCTTCATCAGCTTTAACGAGTTTGCAATGCTGTTCTATTTCTTTATTGCTCAAAAAGCGGTTGGCTTTTTGCTGCCTCTGTAATTGTCGTTCTCGCGCAGCAACTACACGCGCTCGTACTTGCTCACTGCTTTCTCCCTTTGCTGGCTTTTGTAAATCTTCGCGTGATAAGCGCAACACCTCTATTTGCAAGTCAATTCTATCAAGGAATGGCGCAGAGAGCTTTGAACGGTAACGACGCTGTTGTTCAAGCGAGCACTGGCAATTGCTTTTAAAATCACAATCAAAACCTTGTGGGCAGAGTTTCGTTGCATTGTTGCCTCCCATCACATTTGTTGTGCCTAAATCCTTATGTAATGCGCCTGTAGAGCTACTTACACTCGGTGACCATATCAAGCAAAAAAGACTAGAAAAAGAACTTTTCCAAAAAGACCTCGCCAAGATATTTGATGTAGACATCATCACTATTTTCAATTGGGAAAGCGGTAAAAGCCAAAAGATACCAGTTAGTATGTATCCTGAAATTGTAAAATTTCTTAACTATTGTCCAGTAGAATACTTTAAACATGAGGGGCAAAAACTAGCGGCATTTAGAAAATATCGAGGATTAACACAAAAGAAATTAGCAAAAATGCTCGGATCGGACGAGTCGTATCTTTGTAGATGGGAAACTAACAAGCGGAAAATTCCCTATGAAAAAATCCAAACACTTCAAGAGATTTTCAATTACACATTCAAAAGTAATCAGCCAAGCTACCAGTGTAAAATTCCAAAGGAACTGATAACTATTGGTGACCACTTGAAAACCAAAAGACTAGAAAAAAGATTGTCAGTAAAGAAAGCTCTAAAATATTTTTCAATTACCGCATCGTCTACATACAGAAATTGGGAAGACCAAAAAGACATCAATATTTCTGCAAAATATTATCCTGAAATTGTAGCTTTTCTTGCTTACTGCCCAATAGAAACTTTTACTACACAAGCTGAGCAACTTACCCTTACAGAAAATATGCAGGACTAACACAGAGAGGACTAGCGGAGAAATTAGGTTGTCGGGATACAACTATTACCAAGTGGGAGAAAGGACAAACGATAATTCCAGAATCGCAAACAGAAAGACTTAAAAATGTTTTTGGAGTTTCTTTTTGATTTTAAAAGTTAAAGGACTAATACTTCAGAAAAATAAATTTGTACTATCCTATATATAAAAGATGACCAAATTAATATAAATTTATTTAGAGAGGTTGAATATGAGTCAGTTCCCCATAGAGTTAGTTGGACAATGGAAGTATACAGGTACTGCTGAAAATCAGTTTATTAGATTTACTACCGCTGGCATTTATCTTACCTCTAATTATCCTGAGCAGTTCACTATAAGTGATAACGGGCAACAGCTCGAATGGGGCACTGAACTTTGGAGTCGAAAATATGGAGACACTCAAACTTTAATTGGAGTATGGGATAAAGTGTCAGGATCAGATGTGGAAGTAATATTTAGAGAAGACCATACAACTTTTTGGCATGGCTTAAATAATAATTTTATGGGTGTATGGAACACTCTTTTTTCAGGTAGTAGTTCTACTGGACAATTAGTGTATGAAAAAAGAATCGCAACTTGTGAAGTGAACAGTAATAATTTAATTTTCTCTACCGTTTTTGGTGGACAGTATAGTCAAACGTATAATATTTTAGATGATGTTTTAACACTTACCAATGACACTGGTAGCGACAATACTTTTGAACGAGTTTGAATAAGAAAATAAACTATTTCCAAACAATACTTTCACTGTAGCTTCTCCTTGTGTTTTGGTTTCGTGTAGTTAATTACGGCTTATCTTAAATAAATAAAGGGGAAATCGCTTTGAGATATAATTAAGCATGTTTAAAATAATTCCAATAATAGTTTTTTCTCTCGTTTTGAGCGCATGTAATGAAAATGATTTTAGCTCAGTCAATTTAGATAGTTCATCTAACTCAGGGAGTACAACAGAGTCAAATTATCCAGAAAGTACCAAATCATTTGCACAGGCCAAACGAGAAGCTATTGAAATTTATCTCAACCATCAAGAAGCCTTTTATTCAGGTTGCAGCTACTACGCAGTTGAAAACAAACTTGTTCCTTTAAAAGACGAATGTGGATATATAACCCGTAGGGATGAAAACAGGGCTTCACGTATCGAGTGGGAACATGTTGTCTCTATGTGGCAAGTAGGACATCAATTACAGTGCTGGCAAGATGGAGGCAGAGCAAATTGCCAAACAAATAATAAATACAGATTGATGGAAACTGACTTACACAATCTTGTCCCTGTAATTGGTGAAATAAACAATGACCGTTCAAATCACCAACATGGAATGATTGAAGGGGAAGAGAGAATATACGGCGAAAATATTGATGTTGAAGTAGATTTTCAAGCTGGAGTTTTTGAACCTCGTCCAGAAGTTCGAGGAGATATAGCTCGAATATATTTTTATATGCAACAGAAATATGGACTACGTTACAGCAGGCAACAAACACAACTTTTTACCGCTTGGAGCAATAGCGACCCGATAGATAATTGGGAAAGAGAACGTAATTTATCCATCAGTGCTATTCAAGGTGATTCAAGTCATGTAGTCAGCCAAGACAATGATTACTCCCCAACACTTTCATGTGATCCTGCTAAAAAGTTCTGTCGCCACATGACTTCATGTGAAGATGCTAAATACTATCTAAACCAATGTGGCAGAGTTGGATTAGATAGAGATCATGATGGAATTCCTTGTGAGTCTTTGTGTAGATAATATTGATTATTTACAATAAGTATTTATTGAATTTCTTGTTTCATCACCGATAGATCCATCAACCTCGGATAGATTTTTATTTACTTGATACATGAGAACGGCCATTTTTGTTTTATCTCCAAAAATTCCATCAACGTCACCAGCATCAGTGCCCAGTTCATTTAAAAACCCCTGTAGTTCTGCCACTTGAGAAATACTATATTTCCCATCTTGATGTCCTTTGTGTAAATTCTGATTAAGGATATTATTTGTGAAAAAATGTAAGGGGCAGTCTGGGTTTGATGAGAAATCACGTTCCATTGCTGAATAATAATCTAGGACTTGTAGGCTTCTTTCCCGTACTTCTTTTATTAATGTATCAAAAACTCTTTTTTGTGGTGACCCCTTTTTTAATTCATGTGAATGAACAAAAAGAGTGGCAGATTTTCCAAGTTCATTCCTTTGTCGTATATATTCAAAAGATGATCGTACACTTCTTAGCCCCATGACAGGAGTATCAAGATGGTTATCTTTTTGCGGAGGTGACCATGTTTTAATGCCTCTTGCGTAGATAATTCCATCGTATTTAATATTTGGTTCTGCACCAGCATTTTTCCCATGATAAGAAAGCATTTTTGGGCGTGAGCCAGTAATATTGAAAATGACATCATTAATTTTTTTTAAATTATCACTTTGCTTTTCTTGGGTGTTTTTTATAGAAAGAGAATGTGCTCCCAAGGTCACCAAATCAGGATTAAGATCGTATATTTTTTGAGCATCTTTTTGGTTTATGAGGCATTTATTTTTTGGGTCGGTGCATTCCATAAAAACAGTTACAGGAATTTTATTTTGAACAAGAAATTTTACAACCTCAAAGGTGCTAGGGACATCTGCATTCCCGCTATGTATGTGATCAATGGTAAAGACAATTCGATCAAGAACAGGAGGATTTGCGGAGGGTATGTATTTTTTCTTAACATTTGATGGGATATACTTAGGCATTGTATGCGACTCATATTGTTATTTATTATTATATTTATATGATCATAAAATATTTTTTCAATTGAACTGCCTAACATTTGACCAATATTTGAATTATTTCCCTAACAAAATTTTTGCTATGGCTTCTTCTCTGATTTGCTGTTCTTTAGCATCGGAACTAGCAAAGCTGACTTTAACTTTGTAGCCTGAAATTGTTTCTTCTGACTCTGACGATTTTGCTTTGACTTTGTCGAGGAAAGCTATTAATTCTTCAGGCTGGAAAAAGAGTAGTTTTTCTTTTTTAATTTGGCTTTAAAATTCTGAGCCTATTTTCTTTTTTAGTTTTTCTAAGTGTTCGATTTCAGAAGAAAGAATAATCACATAGTCATACCCAGCAGAAAAACATTTTGTAATATTTCCTGCCTCCCAATCACTGCCAGTAGTAACCGAAACCTCTACTGCAATTTTAGTATCAAAACCCGATAGTGATATATCTACAGAACCTAGACCATCAAAAACAGAGTTTTCAATAACAGAATAAAAACCTTTCTCCTGACCAATCTTTTTAACAAGATTTTGTAAGTAACGGTGAGTTAACCCGCACTTTCCTTCTGGACTTGCTGTTACAAGTTCTGGATCTTCGTCTACTGTATTTTCTTTAACTTTCGGTGGCTTTGTATTAGATTTTTCTTTCTCAGCCTCTGAATAAAGATTTACTGATTTTTCGTCTAGGGGTACAAATTTTCCTGTGGGGAAACTTTTCTCTACCTTTTCCACAGATTCAACACTGCTTTCATCAACAGTCTCAACATGTCAGTAATCAATCTCTGAAATATGGGAGCAGTATTTCTTCCGAATATTTTCAATCATTAATGTGTATGACTCTGCCGACATCACATCTTCTTTTTCCAACACTCCAAAATCAAAAGAAAGGGGAATAGAAATGTTTAGAATGTTTTTCAAAGAACAAGCAAACTGCGCTCCGCTTTGTCCCTTCTCCATCCCTAAAAGAAAGTCAGGACTGCACTTCATTTCACTTGCCATTTCTTTAGCATCTTTTGCAGAAATACCACCAGCAAGTTTGATAGAAGTAGAAGAAAAAACAGTATTTTTTAAATGGCCAAGTTGTCCAAGGTTCTGATGGGCTAGAGTAAAGCCAATATTATACTTTCGAGCCTGGTTGAGCATTTGCTCTAACTTCTCATCAAAATATTCTTGAGCTTCGTCTACATAAACCATATATGGTTTTCTGTTGGCTTCAGGAATGGTTGCTCTTTTGATAACCGCTTGTGAGGCGAGAGCGATAAAAAACCTTCCAAGAACTTGTGAACCACTGGATTGTAAAAGTTGCTTTGAAGTATTAACTAAAACAATTTTTTCATCTTTGATTGCATTAAACAGATCAATAGAATTTTCTGTAGAAGAAAAAAGATTTTCTAAAGTTTGATTGGAAAGGACTGCCCAAAGTCTTGAAAGAATTTGCCTTTTAGTTTGCCCAAAAGAAGTAGAAAAAAACTGAGTTGCAAAGAAAGCTTTAGATGACCCGTCCAATCTATCAATATATTTTTGATACCTTTTTCCATCTTCCAATAAATTACGAAGTGTGTGGATTGTTGCGTCTGGAATTTCTGCCATCAGTTTTGCAACATACCTAAATATGACCCCTTGCTTGCTGGTCATTTCAGCTCCAAACAAAGCTCCGAACATATATTCGTACAAGTCTATAGTTGAGTTAATGAGCATCTGTTTTTGTAAGGGATCATTTGAATCACTTCCAGAAGACAGAGCAAACATATTTAAACTAGCGGGATACTCTACGTCTTCAGGATCAATAATAATCAATTTTTCAGAAAGACTATCAAAAGCTAACGGATCAAAGATTTTAAGCATTGATATTTTATGGATCATATCGCCTTGAGAATCTATGACCATACAGCCACGTCCTTCATTCAAATCTTGCAGAATTAGTTTCTGTAAAAGTTGCGTTTTACCGTGACCCGTTCCTGCCAAGATATGGCAATGTTCCATCCGTAAATCTATAGGAATGGAAAAATCTATTTTGGCTTCAAAAAGTTTTGTCAGATAGGTATCGGTAAGGTAGTTGTCTATTAGGTCTGTATCAGTTAGCTTTGATTTTGTAGGTAAGCTACAAGGTTTTTCCTCTCGCTCAATTTCTGTTCGCCAAGGCTTAAAGCCCGAAGCTACATCTGCATTGTTTAAAAGTTGAGTACAGGTATCTGAGAATATCCCATACTCTACATTTTTCTGTGAAAAGAAAGAAACGATAATCTGCTCTAAATTTTCAGCTAGATTCTCTAGGGTATAACTGATATCTAAGCTAAAAGAATTATCTTTTGACTCTACATAAAGTAGTGATTTTATCGAATAAAGAAAATGTTCCAGAGCATAATAGAAGGATGTATAGAAACAGAGCAAAACCTCATCATCGCCATAGACACGAAGTTCTGTTTGTTCTAAATATTGTTTGATTTCAATTTGAACAGAAAGGGGAATCTTTCGAGAAAAATCAAATTCTTTAAAATCAAAAAAATTCTCAACTCCAATTGCATAAACAGTAACATCCATCAGCAAAGCAATAATATTATCGGGAAGTTTCCAATAGTCATTCCCTGATTTTTTACTTGCTTGATCTATTGCTTTGGTGACAATTTTTTGGGCAAAATCATAACTTTGTTCAGTTGCAATATATGACTGTTCAAAGTTTCTTCTAGCACTAATATATCTTTGTTCTAGTTCTTTTTGAGCATCAGAAACAGAGTGATCTGAAACTGACGGCTTTGCTTTCCAGCCTTTAAATAGTGTCCCTACTGTATCCCAAAAGTCAGACATAACAGCTAAAGTTCAATAATGACTTGTTCACCAAAGTTTGCAGAAGCTTCTAAAATTTGTTTAAAGTTTTTAGCAACACCAATGATGGTATCTTCTAAATCTAAAATCTCGCCAATATCATCAGACTCTATTTTCTTTCCTGCAATGAGACTATTGATAGTAAATTCTACAGCCATTGCTTTTCTTGAAATTGCTCCAAGCAAGCCTTCGCCTCTATCTTCCATATTTGTATACAGCAGGGTATTTCCTAGTTTGTATTTTTCAATACTTCCTTTTTCTTCATCTGATACTTCTACCGTTGCAGTGATAGAGAAGCGAACCTTCTTAGACATCATTCCTTTTGATTCTTGATTCCGCACGATTACTAACTTCATATCTTTCTCCTTTGGTATGAAGTATAGAACAATTTTATGCTTATATTTTTACCCGCGAAAAGCCCACCGAGTGGAAAAATAACTTATAAAGTCAAATATTTGACTTACAACACAGCCTTGCTTTTTTATAGTCTCGACATCGACAGATTAAAACACAGGACTTTTTTGAAGACTTCAAAAGTAGTTTCATACAAAGCACATTATTATGAAATACAAGATTATTTGAGGATAAAAAAGTGAAACGTTTCACTTATTGCAAAAGAGAGGATTTGTCTATGGTGGACATTATTCATTACTAATCTACATTAGTAATAGTTGATGGCTCAAGAGACTTATACTTTTTGTAATGAATAATTTATGAAATAACCGTTTTACCTTTTTTATTTACTAATCTTGGTAATCTTCAAGCGGCCAGAAAAATGAAGGCAAAAGCAATGACGAAGGAAAGAAACAAATTAAAAAGTAATTTTAAGGCACTGATATTTTCACAGGATCTGGTGGCGTTTATAAAAGGTATGAGGGGAAGAAAAATGGAATTTAAATTTAAGAAAGTTGTAAGTAAAAATGAAAGAAAAACTCAGTTTAGTTTTCACATTCCACCAAGAATTGCTTTAGCAATAATTATGTTTCTCGGTGGAGTAAGTACTGCTCACGTCATAGATTTACTGCCTCGACTTTTTAAGTAAGAAGTTTGCTATTCCTTTATCTGAGAAAAGCCAACGGGTGGAGGGGAGGAAAGAAACCCAGTAGGTTTATTTGCAGACTGTAGCTGCTCGTTTTTGACCTTTGCAATAATTTCATTACTGTATTGCCTAGAAGCCCTATCTTCAATTCGTATATTATTAGTTTTTTCTCGCACACCGTTGTTAAGAGAAAACTCT
>JAUTBZ010171791.1:0-10284 GCA_032361785.1 Lepetodrilus galriftensis | reverse complement strand
GAGGAAGGTAAGACTTTAGAGGCATTACAAGGTAAGGTAAGACTTTATAGGCATTACAAGGTAAGGTAAGGTAAGACTTTAGAGACATTACAAGGTAAGGTAATACTTTAGAGGCATTGCAAGGTAAGGTAAGACTTTAGAGGCATTACAAGGTAAGTTATTTTGGTAAATGCCACAGCTTTACCACAAAGTTAGTACATGTCCGTTCCAAATCTTATCAATCATTATTTTGTTAGTCCTATTATAAACTTACAATTAATACATGGGAAGTTAGTTGTTCACGTTAATGGATATATATTGTAGCATGTTGAGAATATATTTAATATATTTATACACTTTCATTAAAGTTCACAGTATTCCCAATTACAGTCAGGGTTCAGTCAGAGTTGGTGAACAGTGAACGCAGCGGCTATTACAATCAGTGAACACTAGATTTACTAAAAGCCATGAGGGTGGCAAACACTGATTCCAAGACGCATATTACGCCAGCATCGTCTGCTAATTACAAATTAATATAAATGTTGTCATATAACTTAACTCATGTTTCATGTCAACACAACATGCATTAGTGTTACTGAAACATTTTAATCCAATCTACATAAATATAATTATCCAATATTTTAGTTTTCATTTTTAGAAAGAAAATTATGAACCAAATTATTGCAAAATGTTGCGGCGTGATGGTTATGAATAAAACTGTCAAGAAATAACTATTAATACAACATAGAAATGTATAACTGTTATTAATGTAATAACAGAGATTGGACCTAATTTTTTCTCTCCAGATATATAAATAATCACAATTTAAAAAGAAAATAATATACATGTATTACATGTCCAAATATAAATGTGTGATCATAATAATAATCTTACCTCATCTTCAGCATTTACAAAAACATATTTCAGCTTCTTCTTCAATTAGTGTTTTATATTGAGAGATACGCATATTGATGTGAGACCCAAGTGTGCAACCAAAAGATAAACGAACAACACTCCTTCCCTCTCTAACCACTGTCATCCAAACAAAACATATCACACACAGCGAGAGGCCCTGTTACGGTTGCACTGTTTGGACTCGGACCCGTTCAACTTCACGCGATCAAATGTAGATGTCATCACTGTCCATGTTTACAGTTGAATGAAAACAATTGAAAATTGAAAGTTTTCAAAATATATTCCTAACTTAGCATTATTATCAAAACGAATATTATTTAATTAATTGAAAGTGATGTAAGATTGGTTATGAACACAGTGCTTTTTCTGTTAATTCTAATAAGGTAGCAGTATGAGATTTGGCACATTATAAATGTACACATTATTATTATTATTATTATTATTATTATTATTTACATCCCAAGACCATTACGGTTGTACGTCAATTATAAATAGTTTAAGTATACATGCCACAGAGAGTAAGAGAAATGTACGTTGTTTACAATAAAGAAACTTGATGTCATTCCAGTATGTCAAATTTCTTATTTCACAATAATACCTGATAAGCCTTAATATTTTGTCCAGTTTTCAGAACAGTAGGTGTCAGATTACTGTTTTAATACAGACACTCCAGAACACTCTAAGATTTCTTTCTAAATACAAATATCTCATAAAACTTTCACCTAACAAATGATACTAGAACGGATTATTTAATGAGCAATGCTATCTAATAGCATCAGTATGATGGTTACAATGTGTATGTGAACATTAAATATTTTCAAAAATAATATATGTATTTACTTATTTTGACATGGCATAAATATTGTAATTTTAATACTTGATAACCAAAGTTGTTAAATAATACATACATTTGTAGATCTAATAAAAATATAAATAGCTACGGTATACATTTCATGTACCAGGTACTAACCATAGGCAACTGTGATTTCTTTTCCCTTTCTTTTTCTAATTTCACTTCAGCATCTACATACTCCTTACCAGTGACATCTAGACATGGTGGAGGCATGTATGTTTATTTTATCTATTAACCCCAAAACACAGATTCAATATGAATTGTATCGGCCGATCACCTTTGACCCTTGATGAAAACAATGTGAAAATTACACCTCTACAGCAAGGTAATCAAGATGACTGGAATTCCAAACACATGTGACAAATCCCAACCCTTACAGAACCCCCACTAATGACAAGAGAAACTTGAGGAACCTTGGACTTGATCAGCCTATGACTAGGATTATTCAAAATAGGATATACACCTCTTAACAATGGGATATGGACTCTTATCTATGTTTTAAAATGTGTTATCAACTGACTGCAATGTTTGAAACAAGAAAGCGCACAATGTGAAAATTAAGTGAGGTCAAAGGTCAATAAAAGATCAATCAGGGAGTGACAACCATCCCCCTATTGTGATGACTTCAGAACTTCACATGCCTCGGAAGGAGTCTGCTTTTAAACTTTTTTCTTTCATTGCATTCTCTCCCTCTCTCCCTCTATGGTACATTACAAATAAGTATAAACTCTGTTGGTAAATTAAATTATTTAGTGGGTGCAAATTTACGATATATAAAAAAAAAAGAATTCCAATTAATATATTTTGCTTAATCATTGGGTGTATCTGTAATTACACATTACAAAAGTTGAAAAAGTATTTTATGCAAGTACTTCCTTAGAACAAAGTCTAACAATGGGAGTTGCTGTAGGAACACACCGTTACTTTGTTTGTGAATACAAAGACAAGATACTTGTGCATGTAGTACAGATGTGAACAGTGTCATGAACTGTTTTCTATGAATAAGAGGCCACAACACCAGTCCAGTCAGACTTGGATGGCCGGCCTCTACTTGATTATTTTTACCAACGTCTATCTCTCCTTGCTGATATACCATAGAAGAGATAGATCATATTTAATCACTTAAATATGTACAAAGCATCTCATGTGGATAAGGTGACAAAACATCTGCAGCATCAAGTAATAAGCCTGGAACAAGATAGCATCCTTGGCTCAGTCACATGGTTTTTAAATAGGACAATATATATTTCATAATTTATGATTGTTTTTGGTTAAAGTACTAGACATTTTAGTTTTTTAACAAAGTTTATTATTTAGATATTATAATAAACTAATAACATTAAAAAGTGTATCAACAAATCATAATATATTTTATAAATACCTGATAAATACCTATCTATTCATGGTACTTGGTAGCTTTCTTCAATCATTCATATTTGGGAGGGAAGCCTGACACACACTGGCATAATTCTGGAAAAGGTGAGAGCCATCTAACAACTGTATTCACAATCTGCTTAAATTCAGCTAGTAACCTTAGACTCAAACGCATCTGCACCATTGTAAGGTGTAGACAAACCATTTGACAGAGAATTAAAATCTGAGGATATTTTTCAGAAAGCGTAAGGGATAGGTGCTCTGGCAGCATCGAGTGTTGTATGATAATACGGACCCAAGTCCAGTGTGGATCTTGTCTCGGGTTCGATTATCCAAAGGTGTGTACATTCACCATTGTAAGGATTATTTATAAAGGTAAAAATCATAATATCTACACCCCGGATAACATTATACATGGATTGTATGTAAATATAAGTAGCCACACACCTGGCTTGTATAGGATAATCAGGCTTAGTTTGTAATCAACATTTCACATTTATAATCAATTTACAAGTCTGTCTGCGCTGACCCTTGATTGACCAGGCTAAAAATATGTCAAGAGCTGGCTGAAATCCTATAAAACAGAAAAACAGGAAACCACCGAGATCTCCCCACCAAATTATCTCAGAGGCGTGTGTCCCTCGTTAAACAAATCCTGACACTAGCTGGTGGGTATTTACATAGAAAAAACTTTAGCACTATCTGATATGCTCGTAAAATAGCACTGTTAGGCTAATCGGAGGAGCTTATTGATTGCAGGCGTGAGTCATTTCCTCTTGAATGACCAAAATGTCCTCCCAAAACATAATTTATTACAATTGGACGATGCCCATACCACTGAAGGAATGCGGGGGAACTATGAGTCTTATATTGATGCTTCAGTACAGACATTGGACTGAATGTTGCAGTAAACCTGCTTGCTTAAATCTCTATATTACTATATAATAGTTTAATCGAACTTTTAAATAATTTTAAAATAAACTTTTTGAAAGATGTAAGGCTTATTAAATACCCCTATGTCCATTAATACAAAACATAAAGCCCCCCAAAAAAAACACAAATATATTTTTAATTTTAATCAATCCATATTAAATGTCACCAATGGAGATCAACATACTATGAAATTAAAACTATAAATTGAATTAATTATATGCACTTAAATTGTAAATATAATAATCAATACACTAAAACATGACAAAAAAGATTAACACTCAAATATTTTTCACATGTAATATCTTACAAAATTACCTACCTCAAAGTTCAAAATGCATATAGACAGATGCTTGTCATCTCTTACATGTACACATATATCCTTTGTGCATTTCATAAAAAAACAACACTTTACATGTTGTCCAGCCTCCTATATTGACAGCTGTTTGTAATGTATAATACGACCTCAATGTTTATCTATAGTTATGTATCCAGTATCCATGGTTCATCTGCACCTAAAAGGGTAAAGTATACTCCAGTACAGTTTTTGCAGTGTAAAACAAGGAAATTGCTTCATCTGTGCTGAATTTAATAATTAACCATTAATAATACACTACATACACTATAGGAGAATTGCCATGTGAAGCATTGGTGAAAAAACCGTTCATAGATAAAATACTAAATGTGAATTAACCGAGAGCGTTACAGTTGGATCAGAACATATATTTTATAACAGTAATATGCTTAATTGGGGCTGGTATACTATTAGTTAGAGCTCTATTACTGCTTATAAAATATATATGCAAGGATCTGGAAGGACTGGAACTGCACTGGATAGCCAGATAGCCTGCAGTGACTCTTCAATGATATAGGTAATGCGGTACAGTCATGACCACTAGTGTGCACATATATGCACATCGCAACATAATCTTACATTTAGTATGTATTGAAAGTAATCCATTTCCACCCACACTTCAAAAAGATTGCATGTATTTTTTGGTAATAATTTATATTTAAAAAATGAAAAATTAATATTTTTATTCAGGTAAAAAATTAAAAATTAATATTTTTATTCTGGTAAATAACCTTCCAAATATAAATATTTACAAAAATGTTTTTACAATGTGGTAAATACTTCTAATATAAGGACACTTTTGTGATCAAATCTGCTTAAAAACTGTTTTAATTAATTATTATTTTCCTGTTTGTCAACCGGATATACCTATATGATTTATTGAGAACAAACAAACCAGAGCATACAGTCATTAATGAAACTATATTTTATATTGACAGATGAATCATTATTTGGAGTGTTTTGTTGACAAAAAGTCAGAGCTAGTCACCACTATAGTAAACTGTGTTTATCGGAAAAGATTCTGTGCCACTGATATGCCACTACTCGAAAACAAGATATTACTTATGGGTTGACATGTTACAACTTGTTTGTGCCCTAAATAACTAGCATCAAGCTTAAATGTACATACTGATACAGGTCCTAGTGGATTGCTTAAATGTACATACCCGGTACACGTACTGAAACAGGTCCTAGTGGACTGCTGCTATACTACAGACACTGTGTAGTTCTCATCCAGACTGACAGCACTGTATTAGTAACAGTTGGCACAGAATACTACTGTAAACGTCCACCAAACTTTAAATTTATTAGTTTTATGTATTGTGATTACATTCCACTCCAAATTATAAAATAAATAAAATATAATATCAAACTTTGTAAATGTTGCAATTCTTTTACTCAATGAATTCCAGCAATTCTATCAACTATCCACATATCCTTACTTTGTAACTTTAAACAATTTTGGTACGATCATTATTATTTATTTTCTCCATGTCACTACATATGATTCTATGAGAATAGAATTCTGTTCTGTTCTGTTCTGTAATTATCAAATAGCATGGCCAAGTATAGTGAATTCTTATAGGATGGAATACCATAGTAAGCCTACATAACAACCCACACACTGGTAGTTCAGTGAAGTCTGAATTGTAGTATTCAAAGTGAAGTCTAAATAATATGACATCCATGTAGAATAATCTATAAAGAATATTAAATCACATATAATTAAGTGTAGTGTGTGTTATATAGCACAGCATACAAAAATGAAAGTCTATTGAATTAGGCATAACAAGTGTTTAATGTTTGGTTTAAACCACTTCCCATTGTTGGAAGGCCCTAAATTCTATACTTAGTGCCAATGAACTGTGGGCCAACTGTACAATATGTATAATACAACAGCAGATCAACTGCACAAGACATTTGTGACATGCCTGACAAATGAAGTACAAATACAATGGCATTGTACATTGTAGCAATAACCTAATAATGTCCTGGCTTAGGCTACAGCACTGGCCCTACGGTCACATGGACATCACCCACCCACTGATGTCACACTATACAATGTCACTCAATAGTGTCACTCTACAGTTTCATTCTATACAAGACAGTGTCACTATACATACTCTATACACAGTGCCACTCTATAGGCCTGCTGACAATGTTAGTACATGCACATACATAATGTCACCCTAAATAGACCATGTCACTCTATACAAACAAGTTCACTCTACAATCTCAATTTATACAGAAAATAACTGATCAGATTATGTCACTATACAATGTTACTATACAATGTCACTATATTATATCACTCTATAGACAGAAATTCACTTTATACAGAAATTCACTCTATTCACAGTGTCACTCTATACTCACAATGTCACAGTATGTGATGTGAGTATGAGATGTGAGTATGGGATGTGAGTATATGATGTGAGTATGGGATGTGAGTATGCATGAGATGAGAGCTGTCACACACACTCACACAAAAATATTGCAGAAAGTATAGACTGACGGCTGAGAGTAGATTATTGGTGACAGTGCATGACAGACACTCCGACAGTGCCAGGGTTAACCTGCAGGATGGAGAAAAACATGACCTTGGCATGCAACCCTCTGCAGCTGCTGGCAGTACCGTCATAGTCATTTTTATATTCATACATTACAATATTGAGGGGTAACAGCATCTAGGATTAACACTATCAATGATATCAAACAATGCTATACTGAAATATAGACATAATACAATTTAAATACCATTGGTTGATTTTTATTTTGTATATAAATCATAGTTATTCTAATATTTTGTTGTTGTTTCATAATTTCATAACTGTTTTTTCTTCTAAAATCAAAATATTGAAATATTGATTTTGAAACTAGAATTTGTTACTTTTCTATACCATTTTCCAAAGAAAAGATTAATCTTAGACTACCTTATTGAATGCAATATGAAGAGAAAAGAGCAAATCTAGTTACAATAAACACTCGTGAAACGAAATTAGCAGTTCTTTCACTCTGACATATAGATTACATTTTTCTTTTCAAATTGATTTATGAGAACATTCATAGCTTAAACGATTGTGTATCAAGAGGTACAAGACTTCATGGAGCCACTAGGACAAGATCAATTTTCAACTTCAGCCATATTAACTTTTAAAAATGTCTCTTCCAAATATAAAGCAACATATACCCATCTTTTTACAGAAATAATATTCATGACCAATAATAATATTAGTAGTAATAATAATATATCTGGCACCTGTGGCTGCCTCCGGTGTGCACCAGGTTAAGTAAGAGCTATGTTATATGTTAGAATATTCCACTTGTTATATTCAATATTTATTCCAGTACATATTCTGATTTACTGACATTAATTTTGTACTCTTAGAATAATCCAGGCAAGATTAAATCCAGTGATATTTATTAATTATCAAACAATATCAATTCCATCAAAGAAATCTCCATGCATGTGATGTACGTAACATTTATTTATAGTAGTCTCCACATACAAAATATTAACAATGCTATCTGAGGATCGTATATATGATAACAGTAGATTTAGATAAACAAACTGGAATTTTTAATATTCAATATTTGATTAAAGATTCAAAGATCAAGGGATAATAACAGATATCATAACTTTACATTTCACAGATCACTGAGATGTAGCCATGTTTATGTGGAAGATTTCAAAAGTAAAATGGATTCACAAAAGTTCAGATAAACAATAAAGCATGAAAGGTAATAGATAAGAGGCTAACATTACCTTTACTTATGTACACTGAGATGTATGTGTTAGTACTTTCATCTAAATACACACAATAAATACCCAATCATTACGCTTAGTAACACCAAATAGAAATTAAGACTATGAAATTAAACAAATTATATGATGTGTGTACTATGTATATAGAATTTTCCAAAACATATAACATATATTCTTATTTCCCTACCTGTTATGTCTTCAATATTAATCAATATTAAACAAAGATTTAAGACAAAATAGTACTAAAATCCTTGGTTGTATTAAAAAAAGAATCAAGACAAAACACTCAAATCCTTGGTTATAATAAAGAGTTTCCATGTAAAGCCACAACGCGGGTTGATGAAACGACATATCCTGCCTGTACTGACCATCATAATGGGAAAAAAACATGCTGGCCGCTACAATAAAACTCTTATCTTTGTAATAAAACCCATTATTTACCACTTTCCAAAACATACCCCCATTAAAACAGCCACCACAGTTAAATCTGTTAAATAAGGGTACCCTGTGGGGACATTCATCTGTCTAGTGAGGGTAGGGGATAGGGGGAATCTGGGGGTGTGAGTGGAGTGGTGGGGAGGGGTGAGATTAATCCCTCACCATATCCCTCCCACATTCACCCATAGATCTATGCCTGTATTTATCCGAATCAATAACATGTCCCATCCTAGAGCCGGCGACCACCAACTGAGAATTCCATTGGGCAATAAGGTGGTGAGTAAAACATGGCTGGCCTATGCACAGGCTAAGTAGCAGAGCTCTAGTGGGGAAATAGGAACCACAGCACTGAAGTCATTTTTCCACAGCTGATAAACAGGCCTGCAGTGACTAGGCGTGAATGAGAAGATTGGCGGGGTTTTTTACACTAGGGTCATGAAGTGCAAACAACGGCAGGAACGGATGAATGGCATGCAGAGGTGTTTTACAACTTCTCTCACAAATAAACGCTGAATCATGCAGGCCCCCATGTCATGCATTAGGCCAAGTGTTAGTACATAGAAGAGTGGCATCTCATAGTCTACTGCATGTATTGCTGGCATCCAATATAAAAAGGCCACACAGTCCTAATCATGGACATGCAGTCCTTATACAGTCCTAATCATGGACCGTATATAGTGTTGTTTATAGACAGGAGTCCTAATCATGAACAGTCCCTATTATGGACATTTCTAATTCTGGATAGTCCTAATAGTGTTTTCTATGGACATGTAATTCTAAATTCTGGACAGACAGTCCTAATTCTGGATAGATAGTCCTAATCGTGGACATGTAGTCCTTTATTTGGATTGACAGTCCTAAATTATGGACAAACAGTCCTAGTCATTGATAGACAGTAATAATACCATGAACTCTCCTTCTCTATCAAGTGATAATTTGTCCATAAACAAAGCTGAAAAGTGCTGAAGAAAATAATAAAAATATTATGTAAGTCTACATTTTAGTCTGAAATCCTATCTTTTTATTAAAAGCATAGAACAACAAACAATGCATTCTGTAATGATGCATACAGTGCACTCTGTCAATACTGACACTCATTGGGACCAAGATAATATGCCGGTTTTGAGACGGATTACTCAGTTTATCAAGAGTTCCCGTGTTCGTCTTTGGTCAACATCATATTGAATCATCTGTGCTAACATACAGTATATGTATCTCACACATATAAAACACGCTTACGTTTTGCTGGTCGCTCTGCAATGATGATGTGATACTAGCATTTGAACAAATTGCATACAAATATGTACTTAAATTTACTATAGCACATCAAACTCTAAAAAGAGTCATCGTAATTTAGTCAGTATACTTGCATAGCAATCCCATTGAACAACTGTATGTCATCTTCAAATAAATTACATGCGACCGGGACGACCAATTAAATGACTGCCAATATTGTTTTCACAATGATTACGGGAATGTTAACCCGGTTAACTCCAAGGGAGGCAATTCAGTGAGTATACGGGCTTACAGATAGTAATCCAATTGAATAACTGTGTTTCGCGACTTAATAGTAACTAAACGGCCATCGTCAAAAAACAATAATTTGACTCCTAAGCCGGTTTATACAAGGTAAATTAGTAGTACATTAACGCATCCGGTCCGCTTGTTGATGCT
>JAUTBZ010171780.1:0-10284 GCA_032361785.1 Lepetodrilus galriftensis | reverse complement strand
ACAGATATACACACACACATAGAGAGAGAGAGAGAGAGAGAGAGAGAGAGAGAGAGAGAGAGAGATGGTATGCACCATTATAATAACTTGCATGAACTGTCATACAAGCCATCGCGAACACATTTACTCCAAACCTTTCTTTCAGTCATTTTCTTAATGACTTCAATATGACGTTCGTCCTTATTCCTTACACCAACATATCAATATAAAAAATAACATGCACACAGACGTAATACAATATAAAGCACACGATCCTTGATTACTGCAATGCGTGCGTAACAATGTCCTCACCGAAGGACAACACGATATAGGGGTTGGTCATCCGGGTGGTCATCTACAGATGGCGCACAGTCGGGGGTACCCGGAAATGGACCCATTCTATTATGGTCACGCGCGGACTTGCCGTAACCGTCGCCGCCCCCCACCCCTTCTCATGGAATCCCGGCACGCTATAATCGTACTCCGCAATCAATACTCCATCATCAGTACAACATTTACTCCATTGATAAATGCTAAATCAATACATAACTCTGCATGATGAACGTATAACAAGTGCACTCTTCCATTGTGTCCACGCTCCGTGCACAAAACAATACCCCCGACGCGTGGCCATTATGGCAAATATGGGCACAAAATACAATTAAATTTGATTGCTATTGTTGAGAAATAATTCCAGAGGACTATTGCCATGGCAACCGTCGACGATGTGAGTCACTCCAGTTCACGTCGGTTTCCTAAATGGGATGTCGACAGTTGTGATTGACAGCTCGATGACCATTTCATGTGGGTAAGGGACAAGCGAGGTGAACCCACTAAAGGGGCTTTGGGAGGGGGTGTGGGTATGGGTAGGGGTGGTACAATGTATGGGGCAATGCACGGGTGGATTCAATATAAAAGATGAACCGTTAGATTGAGTATCGGGGAACAAAGTATTATAAAAAGCGGATAATATTTGTAAGGTATAACATAGTTCAACATTATTGTGGATTAATAATAATTTAAAGATTAATTTAGTTAATACAATTTGTTTTTCTTCGACTTCTAAATGATTTATCTGTACAGCATTATTTTACTAAATGTGAGTTCAAACAGCAGAACATTTTGATTTATATTCGTCGGAAACCCATCTGCGAGAGTTGTGAATTGCTATACTTATACATTATAGTGATTAATTTTGTTACATCTGCTCAATTACTGGTGGTCGAGTTCTATTTGGTCGGTGATTGCCTATAAAAACACGCACAATGACACTGGAAACTCGAAAAAGATATATAGTTCCACTTTGGCACGAATCAGTGCCATTCTAATACCATGACTTGGTTACTGGGATGACGCATTGTACTATGTATAAACATACTATACATTTAAATCAGTAATTGAAGAATCAATCAGTAGTGTTATATTAATTCCTGTAAACAGATATCATTAACGTATAGCAACAACATAACTCATGCACTATCATAAAACCAAGAAATCTTTGTCAGGCTGAAACCTTTTGTTCTGCACTTCATAAGGACTCCAAGAAGTCTCCCCATTAGAAGTCGTTCCAAATTAGCCAACTTCTCTTTATACCGCACTGGACCAAAACTCTCATTATGGATTCTAGTTGCCATAGAAACGGCAGGTCGTTTGTGGGCGTTGGGAGGCCGCCTCGACGGCATCGAGACTTAACGGTCTAGGATCGCCTGAATTCCAACACTTGAATCTACACCGAAACCAGCCAGCTTAATGGAAATGCACACCCTGCTGCCATAAAGGGATGGTTAAATTACAATACATATCGCCCACGACTACATACATGGGGCCAATAAGACCCCCGACGGTCATACGCACGGCCTATGCATACATGTAGGTTATCAAGACGAAACCCACATGATTACGATTTATCGAATTACTTCTTCCGCTGCAATGGGAATGCTAAACAGAACCTCGACGATTATTCATGTTGATGATTCATTGAAAGGAAATTACAGAAGACCACAACGAGGATGATGAACAGATCGTGCATTTCCCAATTCTACAACTGCAAGTGTTCTGTTGTTGAAGACAGTCTAGCAAGCCGTCATCGATCAGAATAACGTAGCCATAATGCTTGCAACATTGACAAGCAAACATGACACTTTCCGTCAACACATAGAGGAACGAGACCTAAGCTGTGTATGATGGTGTAGAGGCAATCTGACTTATAGGAGTGGTCTCCCTTGCTCACGATACGATACGTCTGTTTGGATCGGTAACCCTGGCCTCCGACCGAATTATAAGCATAGTTTTAAAGAGAATGTTTGGTATATAATGCGGTGTTACAATTGCATGTCACCAGTGTGTTTAGTTGTGAAGAGAATGGGTGACTGAGTACCCTATCGCGTCACACACCATTCAGGTGCGTATCGACTGCACTGTCAACTACGATTATCATCATATGATTACCGTGGGGATAAATAGAGAGATATTGATCTCCTACGACCGTATTGTGTCAACTCACCGGCCTTTTGGGGAAGTCACCACAGCCACGAAAAATCAGAATGTTTTCGTATAATATCATGAAAATTAAGCAAAGTAATGCAATGTACTTACAATGGACCACAACGGAACGCCATAGTCTAGAAAAGTGCAGCTAATATATATTTCCTTTTCTTAATTATATATATTTTTTACAAAATAAAATAAAAATGTTATTTACTAATTGTCTTTTAGTGTAATTGGTGTGCCCTTAAACTTAATAACATTACTAGGTATCATACCAAACCTATCATTAGCTTACGCATTAACCTGTTCAGAATGGTCAGTCATATGATAGATATTCCCATTAAAAATTACAACATTAAACGAATATCAGGCATTTTAATAAATAATAAAATATTTGAATAAATTATATATGATGAGGTTTCCGTTCTCTGAATACAGAAATCAAATACACTTTCAAAAATGACTTCAAACGTAGACGCTGTTAAGTGTCCTGCTATCCTGTTCTTCCACGTGCGCGTCATGTAATATCGAGTTGGGCTTTAGTCTAGTGTGACAGTGTGGACGGTTTGCATTCACATGAGCTCCCGGTCACAATGCATCACTCAGGGAAGCAGCGTCGTTTTCAGACCACAATTTTCAGAATTCTACTCCTTTATTCCCCTCATTGAACTCTAGGCTTATGCCATTACTGGTATTCCATACAATTATCCACGGGCAGCTAGGGCACAGAAATTTGATTATCCAGTTAAACGAAGGACCAGTAGCCCCATGAAACGCATAAATTGACTGGCACGTATCGCGCATGCGCACTGCACAGTGGGCCAGTCAGTAATGACAAACTTGGTCCCAGCAGGAAATGATTGTACTCGCATGAATAGTCGCCTTAATGACAAAAATCAGAACTTCGGAACACAGGGACGGAAATCTCGTGAGAAGTCCCGGTGCTGTGTTCGTGCTGGAACGAGAGAAGGCGCGATATCACGAGACCAATCCCTATCTAAGAATGGATGTCTTAAACTGGCGAATATTGTATTGGAACCTTGACTAGTTAGTCGATGATCTGTTCAATATTGCGTAAGAATACTGAAGCTGTTACAATTTCCAAAGTGTCCATTCATCGACAGAACAGAACAGAACAGAACCTTTATTTCACTCAGGCCGAGAACCTCGGCATATGAGGTACAAATATAAATAACAAAATAGAACATGGTAATATATGACCAAAATATATGAACTATTGAAAATACGAAGGCGTACTTATTTTCCTAGATAGTCCATGCATACCATCTACTGTACTATAGGTAATCCATACCTAATTCATCTCTTCCGTTGTCTAATTATCGTGGCGATATAACGATACATACTGTCTCCTATTCGATATCTTTCCTCCTACCGACATCATTCTGCTTACCGGTAATTTGATATGTCGTAGAAGTCTTATCGCTGTTTTTTTCCCCCCACACGAATTCAATCACTCAACTACTTTTAATCATCCATTAAACTAAAATAACTACGGTTATCTTTCATATATTTATACCTGACGAGGAAACGCGATATGTGCCGTGACGTAAATGTAACAAATCGTCATGAAATAATTGAAATAACGATCGGTATATTATGCACTTTTCGTGGTAAAATAATGTATAAATTCATAACGGAAGTTCTTGTAGCGCTTACTGCGCAGACTCGCCTTCCTTGACGACGATTGTGCTGTGCAGTTGGAGAACCTAAAGAGATGTCTGATGGTGTACATTACAGAGCTATATCACCCACTTAGAACTCGTGACACCCTACAACACGGTGCATCCGCGTCCGTACATGTGCCTCACGATATACCGCGATTAATCTCAGTGAGTGATTTGATACCCAGACAGTCTGATGGGAGTTTAAACAGCACACGCATTGCAGTATTTAGTCAAATTGAAAGCATAGCTCAAATGTATATATGCGATACCGTTTAAAGGTTAAAGGCGAATAGTTCGTACAACCCTAGAGTAATTGGAAAGTACAGAAGCTAAACGGAATTCGCAATACAGTCTACTAACATTTAAACTAATATTCAAAACCAATTAAACATACAATTGCTAAATTGTAATACTGGTTTAATTTCATGGCTGAATGTTCAATAGTTGGAGCGTGTACGCTGTAATTGATTACATTAGCACTGCCGTAGAGAGATGAGAATGCTATAAGTTTATTTTAACATATGTGCATCTTAACATTAATAGTTAACCGTAGCATACTATTAGGATTCAAATATCATATTATAGAATACACGAACTTACACTTATTGAACTTGCTATGAATAATGTTCATCAAATAACATATCGCCATGCATGTTCTTACCGTATTGTTGGGGAAGAACCATCAGACCAAATCTCTTAACCATAGCGACTTCCTCCTAGGCATCGCTTTGCAGAAGAACAAAAATGAAGACACATTTTTTTGTCCAGCCGTTGGCTCATCAGTATAACCAGCGTCCTCATCAGGTCTAATACCATACTCTGCTCCTCGAGGTCTAATACCATACTCTTCTCCTCAAGGTATAATACCATACTATGTTCCTCGTCCTCTCTGTCAAGCACAGCATCGTCTCACCGCTAATACCACGGAAGCTGCTTAGGTCGCGCCATGATTACCCGTTGTCCGCCGCTGTCCATCGGCTGCCGGAGGTAACAGAACAGCGTCCGGTCCTTCGGACAGTGTCCGCGGCACGTGGACGGGCCCGTCTGCACTCAGAACTGCGGCACTGCGATCCGCGACTGTCGGCGGGATTATAAAGGGAAATACTGACCATGGTCTCTCCACGTACGACTCGAGGTCCTCAGACCGATCCAAGACAACAGCAGGTCATTAGCAAGACCCGTGCGGACAGCACAGATGCGAACAGATCAATTATGAAATGACCTATTGTTTCTCATGCCAGTGTTTAATTATGCACGATGGAATTTTCTGATATTGGAGACCTGCCCCTCAATGCGGGTCAGTGCTGTTGGCCATTGTTAAAGAGCCAGACGTTCCAGACTGATATTGATCGCGGACGCACCCTGCTTCGAACCCCGTCCGTCTGTCCATCCCGTTATTAAAGCCAATGTCGGTACAGAATGGTCCGCCAATGGTAGCACGACTATTTGACCATAACGGTAGCTAGCACCTATGAAAGTAGACCAACCCTATCACCTTCGGTGAAATATCAGAATATTAAGTGTTTCTCAAGAATTTACATAATTTATGATAAATATAACGCTTGCATATTTAGAAAATAATTTTGAATAGATCTATATAAATAACTCTTGAAATAATATTTATGATACTATATTACTTTAAATAAATCCCATTGAGAAATTAGTATATTTAATGAATCAGATATTGAGTGACTATTTAATGAACAATGAATAATTATGTATTAAACTAGAACATTTAA
Organism: Lepetodrilus galriftensis; assembly: GCA_032361785.1. Lineage (NCBI taxonomy): Eukaryota > Metazoa > Mollusca > Gastropoda > Lepetellida > Lepetodrilidae > Lepetodrilus > Lepetodrilus galriftensis. The sequence goes on along the minus strand of JAUTBZ010171780.1, from coordinate 4,394 downwards.
GTTAAAGAGATGAACATATAATACCTGTGTCCGGTATATTTCAGAAGAAGGAACAATCATCTACACATTTGGACTAACGTTACCCCCGCTCTCTACAATTGACGTAACGCCTTCTCGGAGGGAGAGTTACATCCGCGGACAGATGGTAACTTATGCGAGGAGAGTTTTCATCCAGAGTAGGCTAATGACGGACTGGCATCAGGGGCTACAGCGCACGTGTGCGATGGCTTCGTGAAGCGAGTCTGGGCGACGGCTCTCCGTCATGTCACTGGCACACGGTTCCGATCAATACCTAATCCGACCCCCGTTATACCAGTAAATCTCAGTCCACAATAACTTCATTACCATTCAACATTGAAACAAAGACATCGATAGTGTAATTAGCACGGGATTGTTATGTTCCGCGATGACGCTAACACTTGAATATATTAGAATAATCTCAGGCTGGAGACAGAGGAACCCGTTATTACGATAGGGAAGTTTTACCGGTACTAGGCACCAAGCGATCTGTACTCCGTGAGTTACATAAATAGGCCCTGAACCAGACAATGGATAGACTCTAGCCAGCTGAAATAATCCATGGATACCCAATGGTACATCAAATCTGCACGGATAATGTCCTTTCACTGTTTGAAAGTTATCGCGCGGAACTGTCGATTGAAGAGAAAGTACGTCGACATATTGACCGCGATTGTGAGAGAACAATGGCCGTTGTCTCGCTTCACTGGCTACAGACCCGGCGTAGCTTGGTAATCGGCATGCGCTATGAATATGCAATGTTACGTGACTACAAGAATCTCACCTACGATACCGGAGAACCGTCGTTGATGTAGAATGCCCAGGCTGTCCGCCGGACTTCTGTAAATCTGGAGTCATCCACGGATGTCTGATGGTAACCTTGGCAAGGTGACTGGATTTGTCGGCAGCTTCCATTGGCCCGGAATGCCAGGGGAGAAGAGATCTCTCCCCTTCCCAATGAGGAATGAGAGTGGAGAGGGAAAAAAAAGAGTCAGTCCCACCATACGGCTACCAAAATCTCCACCATCTGGACGGGTTTTCTTCTTTACCAAAAAGCTCTGACGTCGGTGTGTGATGTAAGAATGTGGACACACGTCTGGCTAGCCGTGGGGTTTGGGGACAGACGTGTCGAATGGCAGAATGTTTAAGGTTCCTCTGCAGAAGAATGCCAGCCACGGGTTCCCCCAGAACCCGCATGCCTTCACTGATTTTGTGCCTGGTTCCAGGGTCGATATGCGCAATCGGCAGTCGTATCCGATTGGCAGAGGCCTCTGCATGAATAATAGATGAATTAGGGCCATGGCAGTCGTGCTGGGGTCCTCGACAGGGCTTTAAATAAGATAACGACTGCATTGCTCCATCGCAAAGCCTCCAAGCACAACCCTGTCCTTTCTCTTCTCTTCTCTTCTCTTCCACCCCGTGTCCCTGGAAACCATGAGACCGAGGGCAGACGTGGACGCGAGGGTCCTGCTTTGTCCGAGACTTCCTCATGGCTCCCACACTCTCCCATTTCGTCACTGCGAACGCATTGCTGAAACTCGGAGAAAGAGGGAGAGAACCGTGGAACCGACAGTGCAGTTCTTCAATCAATATGGTCCCTTCATTAAAAATGCACACATCTTGGCCTGCGTTAGATCGCCCTGCGGGGCTCGTCTTTTGTGCACCTCACAGAATCTGTAGGCAACACCAGCCAGAACTTAATCAGCTAACAGACGTCCACAATCAATTCACATTACCAAACCCTCCGTCTGCAACTATATATCGCGGCCAACACTGAAGGTCTATTTATCTATATTTGGCGTCGTGAAAGAACGTAAATGGTATGCAAACTAGTGGCCATTCATATATAACCGTCGGTAAGGTCAACTTCAGAGAACAGCCGCCTTATATTGATGCGGCTCACGTGAGGGAACCGTCTAATATAATTCATTCACCCTCTTGTCTTGTCCCCCAAGAACGTCCACAAATATAAACTTTTCCTACGACATTTTACATTATCATAGGCTTTGTTACTGGGTCTTGTGGGGGAAGATGTGACGAGAGCATCCTGTATATACTTAGACCAGCGCTTGGAATTAAGACTAACCGATGATCGGCTGATTCCCAGGCTGCAGCGAGATGCGTCTCTGGTTTAAAGCAACGCCATCTAGCGTCAAGCGCCGACGCAGACACCGCCCCATGATGCTACCTGATACTGGTGTAACTTGGTGCTAGATGACAGAGACTGAAACTGAATTAGGTGACTGCATGGTCTATATCTGCTAATTATGGACTCCATCCTGTTCTAAATATATATTACAGTATTGCATTCCATAGCGGAAAATACGCAAGCGCTAATTATACACGTCTGCACGGATCTAAAAGTGTAACGTGGAATCCGTCAATATCAGTATCGACAGATCTGTGTTTGTTTGCTATGTTACTGTATACGTCATACCTTATGCTGATCACTTTACACCAACACAACGTCCACTTGCTAATTAGTATGTCTAATACTGATCAAAGAACCCCGCCAAATACCATTTCAACTCAATATTAATTTACCATACAGGGTATTTGTTCACAAATCTCTCTTATCGCTAAGGGACCACGTAGCGCTCTCTTGGCAGTGTATTAGCTATCGACAAAGAGAGCGTTATGGTCTCGTAGTGGACGAGAGACCTTCATGAAAGGATACCTATGCTGATGTTCCAAAGACGGTGCACATGTAATACTGGGTGGTGTTCCATTGACAGTCTTGGATGCACATTCTGGACAGGGGGATGATCCTTTATAGCTGTTTTGCCTGTACTTTCTGTCCGACGCATGCGCATTTACACTGCTGTGTTGATCCTTGGTAACTGCGCATGCATCGGACAGAAAGTACAGACAGAACAACTAGAAAGGAGCAGTCTCCTGTCCAGAATGTTCGTCCACAATTGTCAATGGAACACCACCCTGGAAAATTATGGTTAGAGCCTAGCTATATATTAGGGGTATAGTACATGCAATATATAATATACGCATTTAGTTAATTCCAATAAAACGACATTTTCTTCTTTCAAATACAGTAACTATTGGAAATCATGCTTACAAGAGACTGACAAGTGGTTTAATTATATTAATTCATTACATGGACGAACATGCATAATACATGCATGCGGATCAATAAGTATGTATGCTAATTAATTACACCAATATAACAATAGCAAGAGTAGTCAATGAGCACAGAGGCCCGCTTGATGTGTTTTAATTCTGACCAAATGTCTAATCCTAATGCAAGTATCACTACGAGGGCAATATCCCCCAACGGGACGGTTCTATTGTAAGGAACATTCATACATAAATAATGTTTAAAGGTTATTTAGAACTGTCTTGAGACGTAAAAAGACGATAGAGATGCGTTAGAGATAGAGACAATCTCCATAGGCAATATACACAATGTTTCGGGGATGGGGAATTAAGGACCTATTTTTGCACGTCAATATAATAGTAGAATCAGCTGAGAAAGAAGCATCTGAAGTGGTATACGAATAATACACATATTATCTGAGATAGCATAATCTTAAATCCCAAATATCCGTGTCAATTATATATGTAATTTAGAGAAAAATAAATACATCTTTAAGTTTTCAGAAATAAATTCCAGATTCATATCTGAAGGAAACGTACTAAAACTGTGATTGACCTCCGATGGCCTCCAATGACCTCCAATGACCTATAACAAGCTGAGAAGTAGATCTATACTCCGCAAAGTTAAGTCTTCGAGAACCTGCTGGAAATGTACTATAGAAGAGAAATCCGGGCCCAAATAAATTCCACTGTTTGCATGCACTATACACTCGTGTCTTGCCAGTACACCGTGAACCATCAGACATAATCGTTGAAGAAGACAGTCCAAGAGGAGTAAGATCACGAAATAAAATCGTTTTCACTGAACCAATAAGACCTCTCCGTAATTATGTAATGGATAGAGATCCTGCCAGCGCTGTGCCATTCTTGTGGAACATGATACCAAGATGTATACAGAATATGTCAAAACAATCTTAGAGAAAGATACATATTGTAAAAGAATGATTTATATAGACAGTGAAACTACATTATTTCCTATGTCTGTGAGCAATTTGTATTGGTGCTGTTCGTTTGTGTTATTGACATTATTATTTAACCAATGTTTTTTGTTGGTGCTATATTGAAATATTCGTGCAGGATGGTTGATTTCGATCATATTTAATTTATTTGATGGAATGGCAAAATATGTGAAGTTTACAGTTGATTCTGGTTATGTATCTGAAGAATCAAATATAACTAATTTGTGCTGAAACAAAACACACACACACACACACACACACACACACACACACACACACACACACACACACACACACACACACACA
>JAUTBZ010171769.1:0-10286 GCA_032361785.1 Lepetodrilus galriftensis | reverse complement strand
ACATACACAAGATTAGGGTGAGTTGATGCAATTGAGGTGTTCATACACATGTGCACTTCGTAAATGCATAGCCAATGTATGTTAAATTACTATCGTAAGCTTGTAGGTCGCTGGTCGGGACCTTTTTCCTTTTATTTATTTTTCATTTTATTTTCAAACTCCAAAGCATTGCTGCTTTAAATATGCAATATAATTCCCCTTCACAAACTATTGCATATGTGTTGAATTTATATTTGAGTCAAATCTTGCAACTTGTACAGCTGTACTTGAATCGACATTGTTGCATGCTTTGCAGATACATAATAATCGGCATTGTCAATCCGTATAATAATTTAAATGTCAATCTGCCTGGCATATCTTATTAATGTAAATTGACATTTTACAGGTCTTAGCATGCAACTACAATATGTTTTGGCGAATACGATTATTGTACATTATTTATTAATCCGGGTCGAGGTGTCCTTTCAATATAGCAGCTCAATCATGTATCCATACAGCGAAGCGGAAAGCACTTGGAAAATTCTTTAAAAAACCCATGTTTCGATGAATTAGTAAAGCGCACGCCATCAATATAATGAAGTAATTTCCTAGTTTTTCTCTCCCCGTTGTTAATTTAAACTCCCGTCACTTTACTTCCGTTTCCGGTTGCTGTAAATAGCTGCGCGATAATGTGTCGTATAGATGTTTGTTGCTAGGATCCGCTGTAACGTAAATACGTTACATAACGTAGTGTTCATGCCCTCGGTTAATCAATCTCCAGAAAAGCCTGTCATGGATTATTTTATTTCTAATGTAAACACTAGGATTTCTAACTAGTCTTCATAGCAATAGAGAATTAAAATACCCTACCACATATTCATGATCGAATATAAATTGTACCAGCATAATTTGGACGGAACTAATTATATTTTATTTTATGAATTCATGGCATTGACGTCAACTGTATAGCCATGTGTTTACAGTCTGGATACTTATGCAGTCCATCTTAAATCCAATAGTGCCTCCGTCGTGACTGAATCGTAAAGTATACTACTACATTACTACGTACGTTTGTTCACAGTCCACTCGAATCTGAAGCGTCTGTCGGTTCAGTTTACGATAATGTTGTCATTAAATATAATATATTGACCGCTTTACTATGATCGTAGGCTAGTTTGATCCACATCCAGTCTTCGGATTATGATCATGCTCTTTGATACTTGTCAACGTCACAATGTTCGTCACACCCGACTAATCAAAGGCGTACCCGTAGCGTCGTAGGACTACCATACAATGCTACTCGAATCAGTCTTCCACTTCTTTGGCTTTATTCACCATCAGGTCTTGGGTTCTTTTGTTGGTTTCTCCCGGTTCTGGCGGTCCGGTGCATGTGGTCACGTGGTCACGTTATGGCCACTTGTAGAGCAGAAAGGTGATAAGCTGTTTTCGTGGGAATATTGCAAAACATTGAAATTGTATAGATCTCATTCTAGTGGAACTTGGTCACAATAAGGAACGAATATCCCCCGCGGGTTCTCAATAATGGATTCCTTCGGCTTTCTGGTCGGGAATGGAGCTGGGGAAACGTTTAAGATTCCGGGACGGCGTGAAATCTCGTTAATGGCGAGAGTGTAACGAGACATTTGTCACTTTTTGGATGTGACTTTCTTCCTCTGTCCTATGGGTCATTTAACGACAAGCGATTTCCAGATAGTGTCAGGCTTCCGACATCAATAGTGGTCATTTGTTCAATGGGATGAATCATCATGCTAACTCAGCGAATATTGGTATCCGTGTAGAGTTGTCTTCCCATGACCATAAACAAAATATATAATAGTATACTGCTCATTTACAGCTTCTGAGTATATTTGAGGTGTGCATAAGTTGGTGAATGTGGGGGTTTTGGTGAATGAATGACAAAGAGGGGGTAGTATCGGTGCATTGTATGCTCAAATGACTTCTGTCTGCACCATCGACCAACTTAAAACAACATCAATATGTCTAGACTTGATCTGCCTTATTAGCTCAATAAAAGCATGATTTTACTGACATGTTTTTAACCAAGCATACATTTAATTCATGCTAGGCTTACAATTGAAAATGATTGCAACAACAATCGTGCTTATTGAGAATATTTAACAACCATGGTGCTTATATATTTTCCAACCATCGTGTTTATTGAACATATTTACAACCATCGTGTTTATTGAACACATTTACAACCACCGTTTTTATTGAACACATTTACATCCAGCATCCTTAATTATTTAACATATATTCAACCCATCGTGCCCATTAAATAGAATTCCAACCATTGTGCTTATTGAAGTATTTGCAACCATTGTGCTTATCAAACATACTTACAACCATCTTGCTTAATGATGACTTTCTGTTGAACTATAATCACCGAGTTGTCAACATAAAGTTCAATAATAATTGTCAACGTTATGTATCTATCTCCCGTTGGCCCCAAAGACACACATTTAGATAGGCTCTTTTCACCTAGAAACCATCAACTGTCCCCGGGGCTTACCCTAACCGCCATATCGATAATCTTTCCACCAGTTTCCCTGTAAACACTGATCTCGTATTCGCTACACGTCCATTCAGACACGTGTCAAGCGCTTTCTTCTCATCTTTTATTGACAAAAATCGATAGGAGAAATCGATAGATCGATGCATAATCCAACATACCCGCATCCACGACATATTGTTTTCAGCATCGATCTGTTTTCAACTCATCCAGGTTTATGACATATTAATGAGACATGTGTATGTCGGGTACCTCAATGCATTAATCAATAGTTCATCGGCACGTTCTGTATGCAGTTTGCATTAGTAAGTAATTAATCCTTGTAAAACATAGACTGTTCATTAACATTGATGACACCGATAGATATGCATGCCTTTTATTTAAAGAGCATAATGTTGAAGGAAATTAATCGTGTAATGGTTTCTGCGAACGATGGCATGATCAAAAAGTACTTGCCACGGATTCCCTTTTACATCATGTAACCAAATACGTTGGAAAATGCATACTATAGGCTAGATGTCGATGATAATTAATTCACAAACCGTTCTGCTAATGCTTGGATCTTGCGCGACAAGCAATTGGAAACCACCGAATTAAATATACCATGAATAGTATTAGTATTATTATTATTAGACTTATCACTAGTATTGTACAGCTACCTCCATTTTAATTCGCTAGGATATTTACGTTTTGTCAATATAACATAATCTATTAATATGAACGCGCAGAGTTGTGCAGGTGTCACTGACGTTCATCTGATATGTAGTGTCTTCGTGACAAAATTGTTTTAACAGACATAATATCTGGTGAAATGTTGGAAGGAGGCACAGTGCGAAGGCGACTGCTATTGTTGACGGCTACCTGGGACAACCAATTACAGATGTGGACCACGTTTGTTTAGCTCTGTTGGATTCACCCGTGAGTGTTCTGATTGGCTTTCTGGAAGACACGGGCTCTCCGGGTGTATTGACGGGCCATGCAATGTAAATGGATCTCGTTCTGTTCCAAAACTGTACACTCCTTATTAGAACCCGCTGGCGGTCAGAGGGGGGACGGCACGCCTTTTATTAAATGTATAACTCCAAACCGTATTGTCTCTTGAATACATACTAGCACTAGACCTCGCTGGAAGAAGACGCGGCGACTGGACCTTCCGTATAGTAGTCTGATCACCGGCGACTTGAGTGAAGCACCCGCTCCGGTAGCGTAAACAAACCCCGCCCATGGTACAGGATTACCTCCCTTTACGCAGTTCTGTAAAGCTGGATGTTATGTGAATACTACCCGGTATATGACGAGCACCCGGCGTGGGTGGAATACAGATATGTTATGTGTATGGGTGGTGTGTGTACCCCATTATTCGTGGAACATCGCCCCTGATAGCTACCGCTGTGCTAGTTACATAGTCAAGCAGACATTCTTCAGCGGAAAGGCTTATCTATAAAAGTATATTGTCTCCGTGCAAGTTATGCGATACACCCTCTTCCACATACTGGGCTGATTTCAAACCTAATCCCGGTGACCGATGAAAGTTCCAAGGAGTGAAATCCACATGCTTCAAGTTATGTTGGAAGAGTTCCTATTTTGGTAAATAGTTCTTATGCTTTTCTTTATTTTACTAACCTATTGTGTTCATTATAAAAATTCGTTAACATCAATTCGCTAAAATTATAACTGCTTTTATTCGTTACACTCACCCACTGTATAGCATGCCATAAAATGTTTCTTACAAGCATTCGTTAAAATTATTCTTAAATGTAATTACAAGATATATTGCAGTAGTATTATTATACCAGGGTGTAGTTTCAACCTAACCGTTGTGACATATTTTTTCTATAATTGATGGCGTGGAAATAAATGTGTCAAATCAATAAATGCACTCGCTTCACCACGTGTTTTCCTTTTCGCCTCGATCACTACTTAAATACATGTTTCCCGTTGTCACAACGCATTCCGGGTGATTTGATGGCTTAAAACCTTACACGGCATCCCCTGAGTAAATTATAGAATCTATATTTCGCTGAAAGTCAGCTGGATTCGTCGTCAGCCTGTGTTCATGGTTGGCTGGCCAGGAGAAGTTCATGTGCAAACTTGAAGTGCAATTTGGCTCTTTAACTGATGTTTGAGTAAAAGCAACGTACAAAAGTAATTAACTTCACCTCGATGTCGCGCGACCCATATATTCTTTTGAATGTATGACTTCACCTTAATTTTAAAAAATAATAATGCATAATTCTGTCACAGAATGTAGGTAACTGCATGTGTTTATTGGTGTGTCCCGGGGTGCATTCTATAGATGCATCCATAAACAAATATAGATCCGTCTTTTCAGTTCAGTTCATAATCAACTACAATTGCATTACCAGACAAGATATAGTTCTAAGTTCACCGAGAACAAGACATCAATTGTCCGAAGGGATCCAAAGCCCTGCTATTGAGAACATCAAGACAAGTTTTATCTCACAGTATACCAGTTAACAGTACAATTACTACTAGTATACTGAGTTGAGTTGTTGTTCAGTGTACTTCATAAGAGTAATATTTAAATTTGGTATATAGCTGCTGATGTTTAATTAGAACAGCGAGGTATAAATGTCTGTATATGCTTATATTTTTTATGTTCCTACAATCATACCAAATGAAAAAAACTAGTCGTTGGTATACATTATGCTTTTGATATCGCCAGCCTTATAGTATTATTATTAGTTTGGTAAGTAGTTCACTGTCTGTACATTGCACGGACGTCCTTTCATCTTCACTGGTAATGTGTTCGTGGTTTTTTGGGGAGATTGTTGAGTGATTGCTGATAACAGGCCCATGTGATACAAGTCTAGATCTCTTCTCGGATTGCTTTCTTATGTAAATCTCACTTCAAAGTAAGTTACGGTGTATATTGTCTAGTGTTCGTCAAGGTACACGTTGTCCTCATGCTGGAGTATGCTTCATCACAAGTCATCCAATCATGTCGCCAATGTCACAGCAAACCTTGTCTGTTTTGAATTCCCTGGTTATTCTTGCAATACATTTTTCTATTATATTGTTTTTCTATAACCCATAAAACTATCGCTTCCTCCTGCCTCATCTATCCCTTTATATATCAATGTCTGCGCCCTCTCTGGTTTTATCGCTCTTCTCTCTCATTTTATCGTCTCTCCTATCATTCCCATTCCTTCTCTACCTCATCTCTATCTATCTCTTTCTGTTTCTCTTTATTTATTTCTGATTCTCTGCATCTCACCATATTTTCTTCCTTCTTATATTTCTCTCTCTCTCTCTCTCTCTCTTCTCCCTGTCTCTCTTTTTTTATTTCTGATTCATTACATCTGAACATCTCTTCCTTCCTTCCTTCCTTTCTCTCTCTCGCCCTCTCTCTATCTCTTTCTCTTACTCTCTTTTTCTCTCTCAGTATCTGTATCTAATTGTTTTTCTTCTATCTCTAGATTTCACCATCGCTCTGCTCTCTATATCTACCTATCTGGTCTCTGTATTTGTATCTGTATCCTTCTCTGTATATCTATCCCCCCCCTCCCATTCTCTCTCCTCTCTCCCTGTCTCTTATTTGTTTCTGATTCACTACATCTTAACATCTCTTCTCTCCTTCCTTCCACCCTACCTTCCTTTCTCCCCTCTGTCTCTCTCCCTCTCTCTCTCTATCTCTCTCTCGCCTTCCTCTCCGTTCTCATCCTCTGTCCCTCCCTACCCTGTCTCCCCTCTCCAACCTACTACCCCCTTCACCACTACATATTGTACCTGACCATGGGGAGTAGACCTCGAGCCACATAATTGCCTATTTACTTGCCACGGACCAAGTGCATCTATTTAGAGGAGATTCATGCCGCTGATAAACTGACTGAATCTTTTCAGAAAGAAGTTATCAAGTTAAGACCCTCTTTTGTCCGTCGTTTGTAGTAGATCATGCCGACTTTGTTATTAAGAAATGAATACCTCACTACCTATCTAGCCTTCAATGGGGTTGTCGTATACACTTTATGGCCTGTCATATGTTGGCATGGGACCACTCAAGTTTTTTTTTTTTTAACCTCTTCTATCAATATTCCCATTAAGAGTATGAAAGTAATAATTCAGGGGACAACATTGACATTGTTCTACCATTGCAACTGTAGGAACGCTTCTTGTGTCTGTGACATGGCTTCATCGTTATGCTGCATAACTACAGCTTCTGTATCAAACAGTATGTGACTGAAAGCTTTGGTATGTGGATAACTAAACGTTTAACTCTTTGAAGCCAACTTGCAGTAAGTTCATTTTCCTGAATCTCATTACTCATCGCACGACCCATATTTCATTACGTTTTAACTATAATATTATATAACCTATATTCGCCATAAGTCTCCGAGTTCATTATCAATTCTTACCAGAGAAATGATAGCGAGAAAATTAAATTTAGAAAATTGATTGTCAATGGTTCTTGCTATTGGTTTGTCCTGTCAACAATGTGTACGTGCATATAATATAGAAATGCTTTAGAATAGTTTGCCTTCTGATTTAAGGAATCAACTCGTTGTGTATTATATGTTGCTATGCCAAACCAATTGGCAAATATTTATTGAAAGCATAGCAATTCTGTCGCAATCTATATAGCGGTCTTCTTGTAAGTTCTCTCATTAGCCAAGGTTGACGCATGGGTGGAATGTTATACCTATATAAGTTAAAAAACATTGGGTTTCTTTTACCTGCACGCTTTTAACATTCCGAATTACAGCATGCTTGGTTTTGCATTGGTAACCACTGAGATGATTATGTTCTCGGGGTGGGTTCACTTCACGAAGGTAGCTTTACATTTACGCTTAGTGTTACTTTTGATACAGGTTGGTAAGCGCACCGCAGTTGATGCATTGAATGCACCTCTGATGATTGTTCTTGGAAGTTATTTCTGTTACCTTCCCACCTTGGTTAGTTTGATCATTGAATTAACTTTGAGTAAGGCCAAAATATGTATGCATTATACACGGTTTCGATATTGTAATATAGAATAGGCCTGCATTCAAATATAGTTGCATACTACACGATCTCAGATCTAATAGTACAGACCTACTACTGAAGCAACAATCTTTGATAAATACACGTAGTAAAACATAGTAATCCTAATAAGAAACGTAAACATAACCATAACATATGTGTTTTGATTTCCAATAGAAAGCAATGATACCAACATGATAACACCTTCCCTGCTGGATTAGGCACAGGCACTGTTCATTTGGGGAATCTCTGGTTTCCTCTAGCCTGAAGATAGTTAAAGGAGTAGAATTACGCGCATCCTTAGTACTGGCATACTCTAGGCTTCTCATTCATGGGACAATAGCAGGCGAGTCCGAACCTTCCCACTACATAGCCCTAGGGGTGGACTTGTATCGGCCATTTGTAGATGTAATCCTGGGTAGTTTCTCTCGGGTAGCCATTGGGAGGAAATGGAGCGAAGACAAACACTACACGCTTGGTATTACTACTAGACTTGGGCCATCATTGGCTTGCTAGTCGTAGGACAGATATATCAGGCTGTCCACAACATATGTGTACGTTGTGTGTTAATTTATGAAGACCCAAGCAAATGATTAATCTGTGATGTAGATGATGACTTTTGCTGATACGGCGCAGGGCTTCGTGAAGATGTGAGACACCTTCATACAAGTCATCGTTGACTTCAACTAAAGAACCCTGTTAGGTTCTAATACTTGATGCATTTGGTATGTTGTTTCGATAGTATGTCTTATGCTTGGTGTTCTTTGTTGCAGGGAAAATTTCAAAGACGAGGAGCGAGATATAAAATCTGCCAAGGATGTTCTGGACGGACCCCCTGATGACGTCAAAGCGTTCTTTGGCCATCCTCTCACGGCAGCATCCACTGCCCTCAACGGCGCGAATGAACAAGCCGCGGGTGCTGCCCTCTATCACGAGTACATCAACCTTCCCCCCATAGATACGGTGGTCAAGGGCGATAATCTCTTCGATATTGGAAGGTGAGCGCGATGTCGATGAATCTGATAGTTATCTGTACATCAATATAGCCCGTCATTTAAAGGTCATGGAAAATCATAACCTGGTGAATAGCTTTAGGCAAAATGAGGTAATTTTAAAGGCTACACGGGTAATTAACGTTAGGGACAAGTTACCTAAATGATATCGTATTACTGATCATAACTAGCGACTACGCTGGGTTACTCATAACTATAGATACACCCACACACCGCACGCAAAAACACACAGCATATATTGCACAAGTACCAAACAGACCGTACAACAAACACTGCACATAATGGGTATATAATATACCACAGAACCATCATATCCACTACACTCCAAACCTACCCAATACACCAACACCCACATAAACTACCTTAAACTGGGATATGTTCCTAGGAAGGTATTCTCATGGTATTAGTGGTTAGATTAGCAGAATCGAAAATCTTATACAGACACCACACATATTTATAATATATATACATTCCACCATGCACACACCAACACACAATTGAAACATACATTACTATCTCTAACTCTTTCTATATCTATATATCTATATCCCTCCCCATCCCTCTCACTCTATATATTATCTCTCTCCCGCTCTCCATAATATATATTCGTTCTCTCCCAATTTCTCCCTATATACGTCTCCCTCTGTCTTTTCTTTCCTTGACTCCCTCCCTCTCTTCATATCTCTCTCTATCTCTTGCTCTCTCTCTCTTTTTTCTCACACACACCCACACACACACTCTCTCTCATACACTCTCACACTATCCCTTAATACATATCGTGTCTCAATCAACGACATGACGATTGTACCCTTAAGGTCACATTTAACCTTTCTGCACTGAATGCCCCATCCTTTGCCTCAAAAGCGTTGGTTTTACGATACATCCAAAATCATTCACTTCAATTTAACGCCCTTTGGATACTCACAGAAACCTTCATCGCAAAGCAAAAGTAATTTGTTTCCTTACAATAAACATGTACATTTTACGACAGCACAATATATATATGTTTTCTATAAACAATAACGTCAGACTTTAGCTTGCTGTGAAGTGACCATGAAGAACAGTACCTCCTCGAAAACACCATCACAGCGAGCCTTCACAGCCAGAACACACTCTCGCATACGTAACTACGAACGCTCGTAACTTACGGGAGAGGTGCGGCCGAACTCTACCACATAACCGCGGCTTTTAATCCTGGCCGTAACTCAGAACAACCGCTGCCGAGTCCCCACGGATGAAATAAATGTTTAAGACGTTGTAAACACGACTTTAAAATGTTCCTTCGCATGTCCTTACAGCTCTTTAATACCCCGGTGATTGCTGTTGGCGATCGTTCACACATATTTGTTTGCTGTCTCCCTTAGACATGACAACAAGCGAGAGGAGGAACCATTATCTAGCCAGAGTGATATGCTCCTACCGAACGACTTCCACAAATATGTTGGTTACGAAGCAGGCGAAGACGGCCAGCACAGGTCGAAAGACACGACTCTCGTCAAAGTGGAGGTGAGTGTGAACTCCGTAAACAATTGCGTAACATTTAGATTGCCTTCCATTGAACAAATATTGGCGTAAGTGGGTTTTATTACAAAGGTGGGATACCGTATGCGTAAAGTTTTCAGTTTAATCAGTAGGGTTCATTCGTTCTGAGTGTATCGAACATGTCGGGTGGTGTCGGAAATGTGATCAGGGTGGATGTTTCTCGTCAGCAGGTGAGAGATATTGAATATGTGGGTGGGTGGGTGGGTGGGTGTATGCATAATGGCAAGTAGAGGTATGAT
>JAUTBZ010171768.1:10604-23780 GCA_032361785.1 Lepetodrilus galriftensis | reverse complement strand
AGTGGCCTATGGAGCACGCTTGGAAAGTGTGTGTACGTTTATCCGTACCGAGGGTTCGAATCCCTCCTCTTCCGCCAAATATTAAAAAAGCCCCCCTAGCCATAAGCTAGGGGGGCTTTTTTAATATTTAACGAAAAGGAGGGACTTGGTTCACATAACAGGTTCGAGCCGAGCGATAGCGAGACCAGCGACCGCTAGGGAGCTAATCCCACTGGAGATAACACTAAGATTCTTATCCAAAGTGTAATTCAATAAATTTCTCAGCTTCTTCAATAGTAAATACCTCATAGTCCCAGCTTGAATGGCTGTATAGAAAAGAACTACCAAGTTCCCTGCTTGTTAACTTAGCCTGAATTTTAAATAATGTTCCCACTGGATGACTTTTCCTCATGCTACGTGAGCATTCTACTTTTATGTTAGGGCTAACACCTTGACCAGGCAAGGGAGACACTCGAATACTTGCATTAGAACCTCCTCCTTGGGCTTTATGTGTTTTTACAATGTAATAGTTATATGCCATATATACGCCTATTATTTAATTTTAGTATTTGCGATTATTCGTCTCATTTTTACTCTGAAGTTGTCCCATTCTTCTGAATCCCAGTCGCTAGTTTTTAAAGATCTTCTATACCTTTTCAAATTATCAGTAATTCTTTCTCCAAAAAGATAAGCATCAATTACTCTATCTTTTTGATTTATTAACTCTTTCCCTTTTCTTGTAATTCTCTGACTCCGCTCAGCACACCGCCTAACCCTTCCCTAGGAGAGGGGACTTTGCACCCCCCCACTTTTGCACGGCTTTGCTCCTTCTCCCTCGGGAGAGGGAGAGGGAGAGGGAGAGGGCAACGCGATAAGCTATATAGGAAGGTCGGAAGAGCACTAGCGTCATCCTACAATTTGGATCCCCTTAGCAGGATCATTGCGAAGCATTTCTTTAAGGATTTTGAGAACCGTCGTAATGGCTACACTAGCAATTAGGCTCAGTTAGGTCGGACAAATTGTCTTATTTCATACTAACTTTTATATTGCTATCTGTTTTAAATAATTGCTGTGCATTATCAAATAAGCCTATTTTTGTATTATCAATGATACGCATAGCAATATAGTTACTTTCTTCTTCTAAGAATTTTTTATTTTGTGGATCAACAACTCGCCACACACCATCGAGATAAACTTCAACCCAATTATGATAATCTTTAATATTGAGTTTTTTATTTGTCTCAACAATAAATCCACTCATCATTCGAGCTGGTATTCCATTGGCTCGTAACAAGGCGCCATATAAATACATATAGCCCGTACAATCAGCTTTTTTATGTTTTAGCGCATACAATGCCCCTCTATCTTCTTCGATAAAGCCTGAGTCTGATAAATACTCAACTACCCAGTTGTAGGTATTCCTAGCAGTTTTTTGAGGGTTTTTTGCCTTAAGTAAGCTTGCTCTTCTTACGAGTTTTTCATTACTTGATTCTATAAATTTTTCTGGCTTTGTATAGGTCTCAATATTATTTGTAGATATTTTAGTTAATCTTTTATAGATATCTAAATTAACCGTAACATCAATGAGTTTAGTCTCATAGGGTACTAATTTTTTTAGATTAATATCAACTGAAGTATTCCCTGTCTCATCAACACTCTTCTTATAAGGTGCAGAAATTGTAATACCACTAACGTGATGACGTGGTAAATCTGTAGGTACTGCAACCAATAAAGAGGGACTACCTATTAATACATTACTAGGGTTAGAAACTTCAATACGATATTTTATAACTTTCACTGTTGGAACTTCTGCTTTTTCCAATAGGTTTGTAACTCTGGCTCCACTTGAAGATGAAAACACCATCCATAAAGCAAAAAAGGAAAGCGGAATTATAAGGACAAGTGCAGCGAAATATTTATTCATAATAAAAATTCACAAGACCTTAGGGATTCAACACAATATCATCAATACGACCTGAACCTCGAAGCAAGAAAGCATGAACAGCAAGTAGTTCATTATCTGGCTCAAAATCATTTAAGTCAGAAGCTAAATCACGATTAAAGGTATGCCATGCCCCATCTCTGGCACCAATACCTAATCCATGATGGATATATTTACCATTTGCATTTATACCGCTATCGGTATTTGATGCGGTGTAGTAAAGATAACGCCAGCCTTTCGTGGTTGTTACACGAATAAACACTGTAAACGCTTCATTATATTTAGAACGCCATTGAAGCTTTGTTGCGGCTGAATTATTCCAAGACCCAGATTTGCCTTCATAGTCACCTAGAATATAACCATTTTGCGTGGCATTTCCATTAAATTCGATAACATTACTTTGCTTATCAGCATCAACTACATTGGCAATGGTTGCACCTGCAGGATCTTGGTCATAAACACGCCAACCCATGGTATCGCCATTCTCAGCATCTTCATAAAGAGTGCTACCATCCGCCGATAAGACGTGTACTGTTCGAAGAATTGAGGCTTTATTTCCTGCGGCATCTATTGCTTCATAAACCAGTGAATATAAGCCTGCTTTTGAAGTGTCCACACTCCCTAAGATCGTCACCGTCACGGCTCCATCAATGGCATCAACCGCTGTTGCGCCCTCTTCTGTATACGTGTCACCTACATTAAGTTCTATACCAGATGCACCATTCAAGGAGATAACAGGAGCCGTCACATCAGGAACATCAAGCGATGTGCTTAATGAAATATCATCAACACGACCTGAGCCTCGAACTAAGAAGGCATGAACTGCAAGCAATTCGTTATCAGGCTCAAAGTTGCGTAAATCAGCAACCAAATCCCGTGTATGGGTATGCCACATACCGTCTCTGGCATCAAAGCCTAAACCATGATGAATATATCGACCATTACTGTTCATACCTCTATCAGTATTTGAGGCCGTATAATAAAGATAACGTGGGCCTTTAGTCGTGGTTACTCGAATGAACACTGTAAACGCTTCATTATATTTAGAACGCCATTGAAGCTTTGTTGCTGTTGAATTATTCCAAGAGCCATCTCGACCTTCAAAGTTACCTAGAATATAACCATTTTTCGTGGCACTTCCATTAAGTTCGATAACATTACTTTGCTTATCAGCATCAACTACATTGGCAATGGTTGCACCTGCTGGATCTTGGTCATAAACACGCCAACCCATGGTATCGCCATTCTCAGCATCTTCATAAAGAGTGCTACCATCCGCCGATAAGACGTGTACTGTTCGAAGAATTGAGGCTTTATTTCCTGCGGCATCTATTGCTTCATAAACCAGTGAATATAAGCCTGCTTTTGAAGTGTCCACACTCCCTAAGATCGTCACCGTCACGGCTCCATCAATGGCATCAACCGCTGTTGCGCCCTCTTCTGTATACGTGTCACCTACATTAAGTTCTATACCAGATGCACCATTCAAGGAGATAACAGGAGCCGTCACATCAGGAACATCAAGCGATGTGCTTAATGAAATATCATCAACACGACCTGAGCCTCGAACTAAGAAGGCATGAACTGCAAGCAATTCGTTATCAGGCTCAAAGTTGCGTAAATCAGCAACCAAATCCCGTGTATGGGTATGCCACATACCGTCTCTGGCATCAAAGCCTAAACCATGATGAATATATCGACCATTACTGTTCATACCATTATCAGTTTTTGAAGCCGTATAATAAAGATAGCGTGGACCTTTAGTCGTGGTTACTCGAATAAACACTGTAAACGCTTCATTATATTTAGAACGCCATTGAAGCTTTGTTGCGGCTGAATTATTCCAAGAGCCATCTCGACCTTCATAGTTACCTAGAATATAACCATTTTGCGTGGCACTTCCATTAAGTTCGATGATATTACTTTGCTTATCAATATCAAACACATTAGTAATAGTTGCACCGGTGGGGTCTTGGTCATAAACACGCCAGCCTACTGTATCGCCATTCTCAGCATCTTCATAGATCGTAATATCACTACCAACAGCAAACACATTTATACTAGCTATTTTGCTCGATACTCCTCCCTTGTCATCTGTAACAGTTAAGACCGCAGAGTATTGCCCCACTGAGGTATAAGTATGCGACACAGTCACACCCACTTCACTGGAACTATTATCACCAAAGTCCCAAGAGTACTCAATTATTGAACCATCAGAATCTGTCGAACTACTCGCATCAAATCCAACCACTAAAGGTACTGTGCCAGACATGGGAGTAGCAACAATATTTGCAATAGGTAAATTATTGGATTCTGTTACTTCAATAGTTATCGTGTCAGTATGATCTGCACCAGAATTATCGGTAACCGTTAAATCTACAGTATAAGTACCTATATCAATAAAGGTATGGCTCACCGATACTCCAGAATAACTAGCACCATCACTCGTCACCCAAGCATATGCAACAATCGAACCATCAGGATCAACTGATTCGCTACCAGTTAACTGAACAGTTAAAGGCGCAGACCCTGTTAATACATCACTTGTAATTTTGGCCACTGGGGGCACATTATCAGGAATAATGTCTTTGATCAGAGGATTACTACCACGCTGATATTCATCATAGTTACTGATACCATCACCGTCGGCATCTCCATCTGCATCGGCTGGGTCATTTGGATCAAGGCTGTACTGATTTTCCCAAGCATCAGGCATTCCATCATTATCACTATCCAAAATAGAATTACTTGTAACTATAATTTTCATGGATTCAGTTGCTGTAAGCGTCGCATCAGCTGCATCGGTTGCAACAAAGTTCAGCGTATAGCCTGCTGCATTTGCTGTTCCCTCTGGCGGAATCCAGCTAAAACGTCCAGTCCCATCACCACTATCTATAAACACAGGGGAACCTTGTAAACCTGACAAATCAACACTCAATGGCGCTTGATTGATAGTATTTTGATCCAGTGCCTGCACCATAAAACTAATACTGTGCCCTTCCGTTACTGTACGATCAGGAATAGTAATAAACTCTGGTGGCGTATTTGCAACCAAGGTATACATTGCAGTATTTTCTAAGCTATCTGCAATACCATCTAATTTGGCAATAACCTTAAGCGTTGTTGTAGCATTAATTGCAATGGGAGTAGCATATAGCTGGGTTGCAGCTGCATTATTGATGGGATCAGGCGTTGTTCCATCCAATGTATAATAAATAAGTGCACCACTAGTCATGCTTGATAGCGTCACTGTGGTTGGTTTAGAAATCAACCCACCTTTGGGACTAATCACTGGTGTAGCAACAGTTGAGACATTAATATGCTTTCTTAATGCAATAGTGTCGGTGTATTTTGTTGAGTTATCTTGTGCAAACACTGCACCACCTAGATTGAGTACCGCTACATCTTCATGCTCGTGCAATACTTCATCATCTAAAGATTGTTCTTCTTCAAGATGTAGTGTTGTAACACCATCTGCTAACAATAAATCTTCATTATTGATAGGCAATATTTCTGAACTAAAAGTAAAGTCACTAGCTGCTATATTGATGTTGCCTGTACTCTCAGGTGCATAAATAGCCACATAACCCACTAGCTCACGACTGTGATCACTATTAGCTTCTTCTTCAAATAAAGCCGCTTCAAAGCCTGTTTTTGTAACACCTTTGGCTCTCACAACCACAGGATCACTATCGTTATTCGTTTGAATCGTTAAATAAACCTGTGGTTTATCTGTAAATTCTTGAATAAAGTCATGCTTCTGCCAGCGTTGTTCGCTAACTACTTCAAAGGTACCAACTTCCCAAATACTGCCATCACTCATGGTATGACGACCTGCTTCAAGCACCATATAAGGTACAGCTTCTAAAGCATGCGTACCATCTTGATATGTCCACTCTTGTAATTTTAATTTAAAGCCATCAGTTTTTAAATTGCGAATTCGTACGAGAGCCGCATCTGTATCGTTATCTGTTGCAACACCTGCAAACACAACAGGATTAACAAATGCATTAATTGATATATCCTGCCATGTAGTGCCTAGTGAAGCCGAATCGAATACAAAATTAAACGCATTGGGTACATTTGGATCTTGCTGATTTTTGAACTCATCCAGATCAGAAATGCCGTCACCATCAAAGTCACCCGTACCATCCCTATCCAAAGTACCAAAGTGCTCCATCTCCCATGCATCATCCATACCGTCACCATCGGTATCGGTGGCTGAATTTACGGTGATAAA
Organism: Lepetodrilus galriftensis; assembly: GCA_032361785.1. Taxonomy (NCBI): domain Eukaryota; kingdom Metazoa; phylum Mollusca; class Gastropoda; order Lepetellida; family Lepetodrilidae; genus Lepetodrilus; species Lepetodrilus galriftensis. The sequence goes on along the minus strand of JAUTBZ010171768.1, from coordinate 17,619 downwards.
GGCTTTACGAGATGCGATTGATGTTCCATCGCTGGCTTGATAAGTAATTTCATATTTTCCTGCTTGGCCAATAATTGGAGTCCAAGCAAATACAGCAACACCACCACCTTGCTCTGTCAAGGTTGCCCCTTCTGGCAAGTTAACTGCGCTTAATGTGGGCACCGTACCATTTGGGTCACTTGCCTCTACCAAGAATGAAATCTTCTTGCCTTCATGGGTGGTACGATCAGGAATAAACTGCAAAACAGGCTCTAAAGGCACATCCACCTTATCCTGCATTATGACGGTATAGCTACCTGTTGATTTCACATCAAACAGGTTGAAGCGGTAATTGTAATTCCCACTACCAACTCGTTCCTTTGAGAACCAAGCATTGTCCAGTGGCAATATCTTTCCATCAGAACGAATCACTTGCTTTATCACCTTTGCCCCTTGAAAAGTATCATCCAGCGACACATAGCTAAATCCATCGGTAGCTGTGGCCGTTAAGGTATAATGACTATCTAGTCCAACTTGCTGAGTATAGGCTAGAGATGCGGCCGCTGATTGATTTTCAACCAAGGTATCAACCCCATTTGACTCATAAACCTTGTATTCACCATAGTTATCTGCCAAAAAGTCTCGTACAACATCACGACCTGGTAGATCAACTAAAACATCATGCACAAGAAAGTGTGTATTAGTTTCTTTTAAAACAGATGTTAACTGCCCACCCAATTCGTCCGCATGGCTAAAGCTTGCGGTAAACTCAGTAAACTCACCTGCTAACGTGGTTTGCATTAACCAGCGTCCCATAACCGAATCACCAGAGGCTATATCACCAAAGTTAATCAGCAAGGTAGGCGCCGCAGGTTCATTATTAACGGTGCTACCAATAATTTTAAAGTCTATTAATAAGCCTTGCTCATTCTCTACAATTTTAGGCTGGGCAGATTCAATATTTAAATTCTTAGCAAGCCCTGTACCATTGTTTTGCACGCGTACACCTAAGGTAAAAGGCTCAATTGCTTCAATCGTATTGGTTAGAGGATCATCCGCATTCACATAGCGGGTTAAAAAGTAATCCAAGGTAATTTCTGGCAAAGGCTTAACACGAATAAAGTCAGGCGCAACATTTACCTCTTCAAGCTCCCCGCCCACCGTATATGAAAGATTAGCACCCACAAAATACAAAGTACCATTAACATTATCTGCTGATGCTCCAACCGTAGGGACAATTAACCAATGGATATCTGCCGTGGTTTGAGGAGCCACCGTACCACCGTCAATAGAATCAATTCCTTCCATAGAATCAATTCTAATAAAGAATTTAGCATCGGTAGAATTAGGGTCAGAACTTGCAAGTACTGTATTACCCTCTCTATCGGCAAAATTAACGTTAATGGTCACGTTTTCCAAAGGAATAGCATCGAGTTCATTATTGATTTTCATACGAGCATCAAAGCCTTGGCGCTCAAACGTCAATTCTTGCAGTATCTCGATTTTAACCTCGGCACACACTGGTTCGCCAGCCGCCATGGCTGGTGAAGACATCAATAAGCCTAGCCATAGGGTTAAACCTAAAAGTTGGGTTAATTGATTTTTGTATGAAAATACTTTCATTTTACTTTTCCTGTTTGTCACTGCTTTTTATTACAATTTTTCTTGGCAATAAAACTCGCCTTTAATTTATCAATTTCATCTATCAACAATGTATTTGACGCTCCGGCAAAAACTCACCGTGAAAAAATACGTACCTCCTCTTACATCCGTACACCGATACCGCATAGTTAATCCTTAAAGCACACCCCCCCACTTTTGCAAGGTGTTTTAGGTTGGTAGAGCCGTTGTTGCGAAACCCAACATGACATGGTGAAAGTTCGCACTAGATCATTTACAACGCACAACCATGCCAAAATTCATAACCATCATTTTTACAATGTAGCAATATTCAAATTTTAAATTCCGTCTGTTTCATTATCTCGTTTACTGTTTCAAAATACCGTTTACATTCCGATCATCGGAGCAACCCGAATCATAGTCTACGTATCTACGTTGTTTTTTAACCCAACTTACCGTGTTTCATTTCGTTTTTTATTTCAATCATCGAATATTCTGTGATAAATTATGATCGCCTTTTTTTATTCCTCAACGCACTAAAAAATCATCAGGGTCATTATGATTAAATTTAGTTACCCTATATATTATCTTTGCAAATAAAAAAGGTATTTCAAAATAGCTTCTAAACCCATATTTTCCCTCTATTATTTTAGAAATATACAACCTCATTGCTGGCACATGTCCTTTTTCTACTGTATCTTTAAGAAGCCGAAGCCCTCTTTTAGCATCATAATAAGGTAAATCTTCTCTATCTAATATTGATGAAAGCCAATATTGACTAGGTAAATATCCTAAACCAGAACCCGTGGAAAAAAGATTAATCGCTTCTTGATATTCTCCCCTATACCATTGTAGCCTTCCCATTACATGCCTTGAATAAATATCTCCTTTCTCAATTGCTTTATTTAAATAGTAGCTACTTTTATCAAAATCCTGTTCAATAAACTCATATTTATATCCATATAAAACACCAAGACGCCTAATTGCTGGCAAATAGTTATCTGTATCCGCAAGCTTATGCAATATATCTATAGAATGCTTTATATTGATTTCACCATCTATATCACCTACTGCGTTTAAGTAATATTTTTCTAATTTATCATCCATAACCTACGTATAAATTCCACAAGAGCCAGGCTCTATAATCTCAAGTGCACCACATGCAGAACTATCACCACCGTTACACTTTATCTTTAATAACTCAGGAACAATTTCAAATATATCAGGAAATATTAAAGACTTACTTTTACTTTTGTGCTTTCTTTCTTTTATTTGTCTTTTATTATCTCTATCAGATAACTCTGTCTTAATTTCTCTCCCAGTCGGGGCATCTTGCGTCTTAGTTGGATCCGCAGGATTTCCCCAAAGTGTCAAAGCTGTCAGCACAGCATTAAACCAGTCTCTTTTAGATTTACCCTCAGGATCAATAAAATTAACTGGATTCCCTGTCACATACCCATAACCATTAACCCCCCCAGCAAGCCCAATTGGATCACTAGTCACATACCGCCCAATCTCAGGATCATAATACCTAAAAAAGTTATAATGCAACCCGCTCTCCGCATCAAAATACTGCCCAGCCAATCTCAAGTTATTAGTAATCACTTGTGTTGTAACTGTAGCCTGACCAAACGCTGAATAATGCGCATTCCATATTTTTTGCCCGCTGGCGGTAACTATTTGCTGCGGTGTGCCGAGCTGATCATTTTGATAATAACCAGTGTAACCATTTTGCTTTATATAAAGCGGGTTAGTACCCCATGTAGCATGAGGTTTATACCCATACTGCGTTGTAATAGCCCCCGCACTATTCATCTCAGCTACAAGCCCTTCTTGCGCGTAGAAGAAATATGTCGTTGTACTTGTTGTCGAAGCAATAACCATCTTTGAAATACGACGACCAAATGGATCATAGGCATAGCTTGCTATGGTTTGACCTGCCCCATCTTTGATTTCAGTTAGGCGGTTATCTAGGTTATAGATAAAGCTTTTTTGTAGACCATTATTTGCATGGGTAATGCTAATCAAACTACCGTTAGTGTCATAGGTATAAGTCAACTTATCTCGTTTGGTGAGTCTGTCTCTATTATCATATTCCCATGTATTCGCCGTGCTATCTCTTGAATCTGTTAGGCGATTACCGACACCGTCATAGCTAAAGTCAATGGTACTGGCACTTTGGCTAGAAAAGGCTGGAATAGTATATTGTGTTAAACGCTCTTCATCGTTATAGCTGTAATCACTTTGACCTGTTCGACTACCCTTTAAAACATTTTGTAGAGTAATATTATCAACGCTATCATAAGCGTACTGATAATCCAGCAGGGAGGTATTGTCTATTTTTGTTGTTTTTATTTCTTTTGTTCTTAAATAACCATCATAGCTATTTTGTTGCTTAATGCCACCAGGATAGGTAATCGTTTTTGGTGCAAGCCAATTATTTTCATTTACCGTGATAGAGCCTTGACCCGGAATATTCACACGTTGTAGTTGATTATTAGCATCGTAGTAATAGGTAATAATTTGCCCACTAGGAGCTGTAAATGTTTTCTTTTTCCCATTAGGGTAATAGCTATATTTTGAGGTTTCAGTGAAATTACCGTAGTTGATGCTAAATTCAATAAGTCTACTGGCTGCATCATAGATATAACTTCCAGATGTTATCCCATCATCATATGCGGCTAATTGATTAGTGTTATTGTAGGTATAAATCGTCGTTTTTACAGTATTAGCATTGTCTACTGCTTGGGCAGCATCATTAAATGTTCGACTCTTAATTAAACGATTATCGGCATCATATTCATATTGTAGTACTTGACCTTTTGCATCTATTTGGCGCACAACATTACCATTGGCATCGTATTCTTTTTGATATTCGGCATTATCAGCTAATATTTGACGAGTTATTTTATTGAGTCTATTGTACACATAAGTTCGTATATCACTATTGTTAGCATTGATAACTTTACTTACGTTATGATGTGCGTCATACACAAAATGTGTAGTCTGTTGATTTGGGTCTATCGACTTTATAATACGGTTATGGACATCATATTCTAAGTTAGTTTGATTCCCCTTTGGATTAGTAATTTTGGTTACATTTCCAACATTATCGTAACGATACCTTCTTACTCTATCTGCCTCACCATCCGATGAATCCATCGACTTGGTAACACGATTACGTTTGTCGTACTCACGCTCATTTTGGTAGCCAGGATAGTTAATTTTATTTAACAAACTCTTATATGGTTTTAAGTTGAGGTAGCCGTAATCAACTTCAATTTTATTGTTATTTCCATCAACTGTTTTAATAACATAACCATCAAGATCATATTCTATTTGGGTCTTCTTTCCTGCCGCATCCGTTACAAGAGTTACTTGACCACGCGAGTTATAACTATAATAGCTTGTTTCACCCAAAGGATTAGTTACTTGAGTTGCTCTGTTTCTAACATCAAATACTGTAGTCATAGCTTTATTATTAGCATTGGTATATTTAATTAAATTACCACGTCCATCGTATTCATATTTTTGAATCCTACCCAAAGGAGACTTTGATTGAACAACATTACCTGCAGCATCATAGATATATTCTGTGATATTGCCACGAGGATCTGTTACTTTTCTAGCGTTGCCTAATGCATCAAAGTCAGAATATAAAGTTGTATACCCTTCGCCATTTGTAAAGCTTGTTGTATTTCCCTTATTATCATAGATCCACTTTTCATTACTTCCTTTAGCATAATTGTTTTTAGTACCTTGACCAAAACTATCATAAACATAGGTCGTTAAAATTTCATCCGTAGTACCTGCAGCTTCGCGGCGTTCTGTTTGATTGCCATGATTATCATAATTGTATGTTGTTCGTATCCCGTTTTCATTGGTATAGGATGTCACTACACTGTATTTAGTATCAAAAATACGTGTTATGTTAGTTCTATCTGCAAAGGTTATTTTTATATTATTTTTAAACGTGTCTTTAAGATAGGTAGTTATATTATGGTTTTCATCAGATACTTTATAGTTATTACCCTGAATAAGGGTTTCCATAACTAAGCGACCATTTCTGTTTATACTAAGTAACTCCCCTGCCTCATTTACTTCTGTTACGGTTAACTTATTATCACCATCTACAACGCTTCGTACCCATAATTTTTTGTTTTTATTGTATAAATAGATATACGACCTCACTCTTTCAGAATTTATATACATTCCCCTTAGCAGATATGGAATTCTATCTTCTGGATTTATTTGTGAATCGTTTGCTCCTCCCCCACTAGATGAGGATGAAAGACATTCTTGGCTCATAGTCCATTTACCAGATGCACTCCTTGACCATGAACCTCCTACCCAATCAGAACAAATCGTTGCTAACGGTGTTGCTCTTGAAGGGCTTGCATCAGGATCTGGCAAAGAGTTTGGACGATCTAATCCAGAATATGACAATTCAAGTGCTTGCCCATCAGGAGCAGTTCGCTTTACGAGAATATTATTAACATAAAAATATTCCCAATCATTTCCTAATACATCCGTCACTTTTGCGAGCAACTCGCCTCGAATAACCCCTCTGGAAGTTATTCCCTTTTGCAACACCGTATTATTAGAAACTTCCATATCAATATAAGTGTAACTAACAGAGCGGTTTGTATAGTCTGTTACTTTTTTGATTGAACCATTAGCATTATATTCATAGCTTAATACGATATTATTATGATGGTCTTTTACATTAGAAATTCGTCCTTCTGCATCTCTAACAAAGGATACTTTCACATTATTTTTATTAGAATAAGCAATAGTTACTCCTTCATTATCATAATCAAAAGAATCTCCACGTCTATTTTTCCACTGGTATCCGCTATCTGTTTTTACAATATAGTTACGTTCATCAAATATATAGGTATTACTTTTCCCTTTTCTCACATACTCAAAACGATTGCGACGAACAACATCAGGCAAAAATGAACCCTCATTACCATCATAAAACTTAAAGCTAAGACTCGCCCAATTAGAATTAAATTGGGTTACGCCTCCTTTTAAGAAGCGTGTATGAGTTACATAACCTCCAAGTATTTTAACTTTAAGATCAATGAGTTCTTCTTCATAGACACCATTATTAAAATCGCCATCTGACTTTATAGCTTTTATAGCCACACCTGTACCAGCATAAACAGATGAAGTAAAAATAACCAACATCACCATACTTATCAAAGCACTACTGTAATTAAAATATTTTCTACAAAATTTAATCATTACCTAACCTTTCCTAAAAACAGATGGAAAAAACAAATACAATTTCTATTCAACGGCTAGGAGCACCCACTAGGTGGGCCTCCGCCTCCTGGGCCTCCGCCTCCTGGGCCTCCGCCTCCTGGGCCTCCGCCTCCTGGGCCTCCGCCTCCTGGGCCTCCGCCTCCTG
>JAUTBZ010171757.1:0-10286 GCA_032361785.1 Lepetodrilus galriftensis | reverse complement strand
CGCCTACATGCAATATGAAACCAAAAATTTTGTAAACCAACTAATAAAAAATAAATGGCCTTACAAAGGGAAAATAACTCTCGAGTACTTTAGTATCAATTTACTACTCGAGTAGTACATGTACCCATTTCAGCTCAACCAATACTGTTGCTAGAATCATTGCATATATTTGACGATAAAACATTGCTACAGATGTAAAGTACACCTACCCCATAGCTGCCACAGTGCCGTCATTGAACAGAAAGAGACTGTGTTTGTCTCCACAGCAGACACGTGTAACATGGCGGTATTTCAGGGACGTTAACAGCTTGGGTTGTAACTGGAAGAAAATCATACATGGTAGAATTAAATTACCAGCTGATTACAAATAACCATTACAAATACTGAAATTGCTCGGTTGTATTGCATATACATTTAGATGAAATTACATAAATCTAAAATTATTATTAAATTGATTTATTGTAGTCTGTATAGGTTTGGCGACATGCATCAATTACATTGATTACGGTAGTCATTTTTATATTGTGATCAAAATAAGAATGGTGTTAGTAACTAAAAGTAATGTCCATAGTAACTAGTGGACCTAACAGTAACAATTTACCTTCCTGAACAAACAAGAAAGTAGTCTACATGAGAAAAATAATGACCACAAATAAAATGCAAGGATCTACCAATGCTCCTCTTCTGTATCTAATATTATGACAACATTTGCTATACTAAATCAGGTACATTAAACAAAATGATAATGCTCTTTAGATACAACATATTTGCAATCATAGCATAATAAAAAAACTACATTACTTTGCCCACACATATGATAATGTTCCATATATCACATCAATATTGGGATGCACCTTTTATTGACAATATTTTTACAATCTAATATTGTATAAGAGTAGTGATTCGTAACATTGTAACATGAGTATTAAAAGGCTAGATATCAGTCTCACGACACACCTGGGCAGGTGAGGTCTAAGGGAGGTAACTCTGAACAGGTGAGACAAGGATCATTATTTGAAGCCTGTATTAGCATAAAATATATCAAGTACCCTATCAAAGTACAATACCTGTATATTATCATAATGTTACATCATTCTCCAGATTACGGTTTATTTATCTTTTATCAGCTAATGTATCATGAGTATACATAACAGATTTTTATTTTTCAAGTTGTATTCATGCAATTTGATATATAATTTCAATAGACTTCTAGTCAAGATGTATCTATGTTCATAAAATAACATATACACATAACACATTTTCTCAAGTTCTTTCATGCAATTTAATCCCTAGTTTCAATATACTTCTAGTCAAGATTTATTTATGTATTTTTTAAATAGCATATGCATTACAGATTTTCTTTCATGTAATTTGATACCTCGTTTCAATAGCCCTCCAGACAAGATTAACATGGAGACTTCATGAATATTAATTGCAAATATGACCTGTTACCTTATTTTCTTTGTATGTAGGATCTTTGAAGTCGTATCCCAACTGCGCGTAGAAGTTGTTGCCGAAGCAGTAGGCGTGTCCGTTCTTGAGCCAGATGATGGTATGTCGGCCGCCACAGGACACCCCTGCTACAGACGCTGGACATCGGTCATCTGTGTCCAGGTGGATCTGAACTGGGTCCCACTGTGTACCCGCTTCCTGACATCCTAGCCTGCAATCAAAATGAGACCAGAGATGACAAGAATGCAATAGTTAACCTTCTGCATGCTGAAGACGACTGAATATGCTTCAGAGCAATGATTAACCCTCTCCATGCTGGAGACAACCAGAGATGCCCTATGGAGCAGTGTATGTGCCTCATCCAGCAGGGAGAGGGTTAACATTATTCAAACAGGGTTGTGTGAGAGACAGTGAATTTTTTAATTTCAGTAAAATATATGTCTAATTGATAGATATATCTTTTAGCTGAACGTACACTTTACCATAACCCTCAAAGTATTTGTAATATTTTGAGATATACACATGTGGACACAATCACTGGTTTTGTATTTATCTATACTCATAAAATTAAGGGCATGCCAATGGGTTTTTATGGAAGTGTTCTAACAAATTTCAAACTTTCTTGAGGAATCTGGTGCAATTAGTTTTTCAATTCACCTTAAAATTCTTGAAGAATACCTCGAAATTAATAAATTCTTCATTGTTAGAATAATACTAAAGCTAAATATATGTCCAAAAAGGTTAATGGCCCTTAATTTATTGTGTACAGTATATAATATGAATCTTTATGCCAGTTTTATTTCCTGTGTTGCCTTTAGAATCATAGAATAGGACAGCAGTGTACCGGTGTAATAGAATATTAGGAAAACGACTTATCTAACATGTCATGTTGTACGATTTAACACACATCATGTAATGAAAAACATATCTACAAAAACACTCTGATTAGATTAGTTATTATATTTTTCCTAATAGAACAAAAAACTTTAAAAATATTTAAAATCTAAAATAATATATGTGAATATAAAAATAAGGTGGGATTTTAACATATTCTTCCTTGAAAGCCAGAGAAGTTGTTTCAATGAATCAGGAACAGGTTATAGATTCTGGTTTATATACTTCATGTACTCGCTCAAGATAGCACTGTACTTTTAAAAGTGTGGCTTAAGACTGATTCTAATTAATATGAATACATAACCTATGTGCAAGAAAAGCAGGAAACATGTGTTGGCATTCAAGAATGTACTTCTATTACAATTGTATACATTGTATACATTCAGACAAAATACAGCACTAAATAAGATGGCCATATGACTACTATTGTCCTCAAAACTCACGACTGTTCATGTAATTCATGATAGAGTACATAAGAACCTTCAGTTGAACAATTTGCAAAGACAATGTTCTTGCTTTCTGTCGGAAATAAAGAACAAGAAAGTGTGAAGACAATCTTCCACATGACCTGTTTCTTTCACTGGAGTCAATTTGGCTTGTTTAGAAACAGGACTGTTTTTCCAATGTCTCCTTTCCCCACACGTCCAACATTCTCTTTCCAAATCATTTCACCCACTTAAGGATGATGTTGCCAGTTACGTTCTTCTACCAACCCATCTACAAATGCATAAATATGATTTGCTGTAGAAGCTGTGCTTGCAGCTGACGTTCTGTTTCCAAGACTGGTGGTATCTGTTCTGCCTGATTAGCTACGGAACCTCGGCCATCATTAAACAGAACACTTTCGTCTGCACAAACATTCAAGTTAAATTACAACTGCCCCAAATGTAGAGATAGTGGTTAAAAATAATCATGTAAAAATGGCCGACAGTAGGATCAGAGTGGCCTGAAAAGAAATTAATCAGACCCCGGGGAATTGATCGGCAAGTCCCAGAGCAAATTTCTCCTGCCATTTGAAAAAAATGGCTTTGTCTTCTGTTCCCACCTGACTGTAAATGTAATCTTGGCTAAGTGAAGCGCGACCACATTACGCCACCTTGGGCCGCTTCAGGGACTACTGCGAGCAGCTCATGGTAGACATGGACTGGCTTCTCCACACATTCCAGGACCAGCAAATCTATTACATTAATTCAGCTTGATTGAACGTAGAGCCCCACATGTCAATTTGCCGTTCCCAGGGTGAAAAGGGAGCATCGGCAAGTGGCAGAAGGCAAGACAGGGGATTTTTTTATCTTGCGTATGTCACTGCGTTATTAGATTACAGGCCGCACCTTGGGTCCGGTGTCCGGCCTCATCGCTGTATAATTAATCTGTGTTGTGCACGAGCAATTTGGCCGCGGTCCTGACGAGGTTGATTTGCGATACACGAGGTTGCAACCAGGACGTTGTGGAAGACATACGAGATCACAGGCCACAAACCAGAGCTTGTGCAGCATCATTGAGAAATAAAGCAGCTATCAGCCCATGTTGTAATTGAGTATCTAATCTACTTGCGTGTACGGGGGGAAGGGACCCAGGTCGATACCAAGGTACCCAAGAGCAAGTCAGGGTCGTAGAGCACCAAACATGGCCGCTTAATTGCTATTTCTATAGCGAGCAATATTTTCAGGCTTCGCTTTTTGACATGTTCTTATTACACAGTTAACCTCCCACGACCCCAGCGACCAAAAGCCATCAGAATCTTGATTGAGGGCAGACCATGGCCAAGACCTTTTCAGGCAAGAATATTGCAGACGCTCAAACGTGGGCCGAAAAACAGATGATCCTTCACCCTCAAGGATAATAGAAACGGCGTTATGTTTTTGATCTCGCATTGATCGTGTGAGGTGTTCCTGGACAATCGTGTTATGTCCTAATGCCTGGTTACATATGCCTAATGAATCTCTCATCGTCTTGTGACACCTTGTCGATTCCCATGAAATTGAGGAAGAGACTGAGAGCAGAGATAAAGTCGAAAATCCATATCGTGTAATCTCGGAGGATTACCAGGCTAAATGACAATTGGGCTTGTAACATCCATGTAAGCCTGTATCCGAACATCAGATTGGTGGCAAAGTGGCGATCAGATAGCAGGCCTGATCACTCAGTAAACATCAATAACGCTGATACGACACTTCACAATGACGGAGTCACAATTGATCTTGTGTCGTGGAGGAAATGTGACATGAGGTAAATGAGCCAATCATACAAGACCAATGGTGGTAATATCTCATGTTAATACTAATTTCACTGTCCCTCCACACTGTTAGATAGGAGAGATCAAGTACACACTGCAGTGCAGTTTTACCCATGGAGATAGTGCAGTCTAACCTGTTATTCAAACAGCAATTACTATTAATGTCCATTGCAATTTATTGGAATGATTTTTGTAAATGTAAACCTAGAAAGCCATTTTTATTCCTAAATAATATGTCAAGTTGAATATGATAAATGTCCTTTAATGTATATCTATTTTTTGGTTGTCTTTGAAAATTCTGTTTAGGGCTACTTTCAAGATTATGTTGCTAACAATACACAGCTTTTCGGCACTTCTATGATAACTATATTGATGAGTTGTAATTATAATGGATGTGTGACATTGGGCGTTACAATCTGTTCCTGATGGGAGAAGAATCTGCAACAACCAAATGTTACATTTAAGACCCAGAGACTATTCCGTTATATAATATACTATAAGTAACATCTTTGGAACAAATGAACCATCTATAAGGTGCATACATTGATTCTTTGTGTATTGTTATACTATGTCTCCATTGCAGAGAAGATGCAGGTCCTTCCAGGACAGGGATAAATTAAAAACTTTTGGGCTTTATTGTCAGATGTGCTACCACTGCGTTAACTGCTGAAACCATGCATGTTCTTACTTACACAATATACTATTTACATTGGAATATACCTGCCATATTGGTTAGAAAACACTTACAACTTCTAAACAGAGACAATCCTGGGTACTAGAATAAACACTTCATAAAATAACCCGCTGTAACAATATTGAAGTTCAAAAGATCCTTCACCAACACTAGTCCTATTTGCAGTACATGACTGAACGAAAGAAGCTGAGGATCAAATGGCGTAAATATAGGGTAACCTTATCGCCAACCGTAACCATACTACACCATTGCTGAGAGTGGCGTTAAGGTTACATTAGAGTTACAACATTCAGAACAGGAGTTCCCCGACACACTGTTTGATTGGGTAACGTTTGCTCAGATTTCTCGGTCTGATCATCAAAGAATTGCCTTGGTAAAGCATGCCCCCAGACCGCAAAGCCCTTGCCTTTAACAAAGATACTGACATCCATTTAATTCATTAATATCGCCTGATCCTGAAAACACCATGCAATCGGGTGGTGAGAGGAGCAGAAGAAAATTAGTCCACACGGCCAGACAAAGGAATTATCATTTCTTCACTACAACCATAAAAGACATGACAAGAGACCCTCCTGACACGGGACCAGGGGACCGGGGACTGAGGGGACCGGGGGACCAGGGGCGCTATCCCCTGCTGACACTGTGGTGGGGAGGCAAGCGGGTGCAATACCGAGAGGTGATTAGAGCACAGATGTTGTCACCCTCACCCTCTCCGTCGCACGCATCAACTCCACTCAAATTGACAGCGTTTTTGATATTTTTGAATTACTAATACACAGAATGAAAATGACATGTAACGAAACTGACAATGCACATTTTGAAAAATGCAATTAATTGAAGACGAGATGAAAGATGCTGAGTCTGATTGTGGCTGTTTATTTCAGTACAATAGTGAGTCACATGACTTCCAAGTCATTCCAATCATGAAAAATACTGAATTTACATTTCAGTGTAATTTCGTATTCAAGATAAATTGATCACTTGGTACATATATGCAGATGATATTAAACTTCATCTAAATTATATGATAAATATTTCTAGATGCAAGTCTGCTTTCTGATGAATGTTTTACCAATGCAAATGATTTCTTAAAGTAAAATTAAGCAATGACATCTTACCATAACAAAAAGTATATAAATAGTGACTATTAGAATCCTAGGTAAGATAACACATATGTATACACAGTCTATTATATACTTACTGTCCACTGCTGCCGTTTCCCCAGACAAATATCTCATCCAATTCTGGAACAAAAACAAATAATAAATAATTTTGTGATTTTGTTTTTGTACAGAATCTTAACTGATTGTTCATGCATAATAATCCAATCTCAGCAGGCACATAGGCACAAGTATAGTAACATGCAGACATGAATATGGATATAGAGATAAAAAAAATAAAGGAAATTGATAGGTAAAGTTTCAGTACCGTAATAATATATTTATTTGTTGTTGTTTTACATGGTACTATAGGAATATTTCACCTGAAGTGACAAAAAAAATAAAAATAATATAATAAATTATGGACACTTACTAAAAATAGGTACTGTATATGTATAGATGGCAGCAGAAATTTCTTTTGTAAATAGAACTTTTTGAGAAATGATAATGACCAAGACAAATGATATGACTTGACAATGGTGATGGTAATCCTGAAAATAGACGCTACACTGCAAGTGCTAACAAAATGTAAATATAGCCCAGTCCGTAATCAGTCAAACCATAGCAAATACACCAAGATCATATTCAGTGATAGAAAAAGCCCATAATTGCTGCTCTAAAGAGTGGAGATCGTATTTTTTTTAAACACATACTTCAAACGGGCTGTCAATTTAAAAAAAGGCCATCTTAAAAGGTGCCAGCCATATTTGAATTTTGATGTGTGCAGCTTCCTCATCATTTCCTGTTTGTGGCTAAAAGTGAGAAGTAAAAACACGGCATCAGAGAGCTCTCACAAAGACGAGTAATGTCTGTGGAAGCTCAAAGAATGACTTTGAGTATGGAGTTCAATACCATTTTAATACTGGAAATGCGCTGCAAGTGCTTGAGGATATGAGCTATATTACCCTGTCAGGATCCGTATACACTGGGACACGACCGAGCCCCTAAACTAATAAAGCTTAACAGAAAGATGACAAGAGGCCCAATTAGCCTTCAGCAAAATATGAACTAACACACTTGAAAGTTTTCTCTCTCTGATTTCATTGGCTTTACCATGTGTTTTTGTCTGCGGTTTTCCCTCTCAACAGAAACAACGCTTTCAATCTGGGTTTTTATCAAATTTCCCCTCCCTATTCAGCTCGTCATCCAATTCTTTGAAATAGACATCAGAGTAGTCATGACTAGGGCCAGAGAACCCAAGGAGGGGAGTAATCATTGCATACAACAACAGTGGTGAGGTCAATACTATCTGGAAGGCACCATAGCCAATGATGGAGTGAGATTCTATGCACATATATGAGAAAATTTGGTATTCTGAATATGACCCGAAAAAAATACATCAAAACCATATTCTCTTTGGAAAGAAGTCGCTACTGACGTCAGTGGAAATTTCATTTGCAAGTTGTGCACGACATGACTTTGGTGATCATGCACACCCTTGACATTCATAATGACCACAATCGTGACTCGTATTGCGATTCGATAGATTATGGCACTGGGTTCGCGGCCCCTTGCGCCGATCAAATAACTCCACTCGGCCCATCTTAGTGCTGGTAGGATCAAAATTAAACCTCTGATGTTGTGGGCATTGAATCGTGGCAATATTGACAAAATCTACGCTGAAATATTGGGGTACTCTCTCATGACAATTTTCACCATAACTGCCATAGGCCAGGTCACGACAGCCATAGGTCACTGCCGAAATGAGGCCGAGCTGTCAACGGTGAATAAGCTCTGTAACATAATCATGTTCGCTCTATGGCGAAACAATAAATCGAGGGCCATTGAAGGCGATGGGGGATTAGACCCAACTGTCTATCCTCTCTCGTTTTGCTAATTGCTATTCTGGTTTTTACTCCTGTGACATAACCCTGGAAATTGAAGATGGAGATGGCTGCAGATTTCATTATCTTCTACGATCAGCCATATCAGAGCATTTGACATGGCCGGGGAATGATCTACAGCACCCAGCTTCAAAACCCTGCAAATCTTGGCCGTGACATGAAAAGGATTTTATTGTAATCATATCACCCTCTTCCTCTCTATGACACAGAATTATTAGAAATCGACTGCACTTTTGGATTTTTGAACACTAACCCTGGCCATTCTATACATATCAAAGGATCAGGCTATTGACTGAGTCTACTTTAATGGGAAGAGAGCATTAAAGAACTCATTTCCAGATGTAAATCGACCCCATACAGAAACAATCATGGAAGAGGAATGAATATGATCTCAGTATAGACTTAGGACAAGTCATAAATCATGCAGACTGGGATGTATTGCACATCTTAAAAGTGAAAATAAAACTCAGAGTGTGGATGGCCTGTGAAAAGTATGTAATTTATAGCTGAAATGTAATTTACAAATGTGCAGCATAAAATAAAATATTGCATTTCGCTTGACCTACTCAATGGATGTCATCGGTTCGGGGCACATCCTGGCATCTATAGAAAACAATATTATTCTTCCTCTTGGTCTTGTAAAAATCAGAAACTATCCAGCATAATGTGAGCACAATCTTTAGCTGTCAATAATAATAATAATAATAATAATAATAATAATAATAATAATAATAATAATAATAATAATATATAATAATAATAATATTGGTAATAATAATAATAATAATAATAATAATATATAATAATAATAATAATATTGGTAATAATAATAATAATAATAATAAAAATAATTTATAAAATAATAATATAGATTTATATAGTGCATTGTTCACAATAGCAGACCACATGTCCAGTTAAGTAGGCTTTGCATATAAAAGAAGATCATACTAATGGTTTGAAATGCAAAAGTATTTCTTCTCAATGTATGTATACTTAGTTGCATTTTCTACTAGTATACCAATAAGCAGCAGTTAAAGTTCACTTTTTGGAGCAATAGTCCTGATAATAATAACATGTAAAAGCCTAAGAAATCCTAAATAGCTACCAATTTTCTGGATGCTTACATGAAAGCTTTGGGCATCTTAGATTAGATTAGGGAACAGTGCCAATTTTAACTGCTGAGTAAATGTATAGTTTAACAGGATAACAGTAAAGCGTAAGAACAAACCTAAATGGCACATGTATATTTCATCAGACAAAGACCCAGTACATAAAAGAAAAGTGCAAAAGCAAACATAGAAAACAGCCAAGCACAATTTGCAGTCAATTGATTTAATTCCCCCTAGAGGTATGTGTGATTGTAGAGTGTTCTCTCCTGTGTTGATGGCCTCACACGTAGCAATCAACATGCTTTCATTGGTCTCCTCAATGAGTGTACAGACACCATCACATGTGAAGAGTCTTCTAGGCTGAGAACACATTGCTCTGAAAATATTCCGACTTCTCTACTTATAGACTCACTCTCGGACAGCTGATTTGCCTGTATTATGCTGTTGTGAATAGCCACGCTAGTGCCAGTACTGTTAAAATGGCCTCTAGTGTCAGTACTGTTAAAAGTCACATTAGTGCCAGTACTGTGAATAGTCATATTAGTCCGAGTACTGTTACAACCACACTAGTGCCAGTACTGTTAAAATCCCCTCTAGTGCCAGTATTGTTAAAAATCACACTAGTGCCAGTACTGTTAAAAACCATGCTAGTACCAGTACTGTTAAAAACCATGCTAGTGCCAGCACTGTTAAAAACCATACTAGTGCCAGTACTGTTAAAAACCATGCTAGTGTCAGTATTGTTAAAAATCACACTAGTGCCAGTACTGTTAAAAACTATGCTAGTGCCAGTACTGTTAAAAACCATGTTAGTGCCAGTACTGTTAAAAGCCATGCTAGTGCCAGCACTGTTAAAAACCATCATAGTGCCAGTACTGTTAAAAAACACATTAATGC
>JAUTBZ010171746.1:0-10286 GCA_032361785.1 Lepetodrilus galriftensis | reverse complement strand
ACCATTAATTACACTATTCTACTGTTACCACTTCAGCTCCAAAACAGTTCTTGACATCACTGACGCATTGATAACATTTCTTTTTCAAGAATGCCATCGGCAAATTGATAAAAGTAATATGCCTTTTAAATAATAACATGTTATGGCATATTCAGTGTTGCCAAACTTTTTACCTTCAGTATATATATAAGCGCCATTGTAAACTTTAGCCTGTTGGTTTGGGCATATAGGGATTCTATGATCGGCATTCGAAGGAAAGACATTCGAGTAATGAGTTCTCATTATTGTTTCAAGCGGTCGACGTACGATAGTCTCATAGAACATGCTTGTCTTAGCGCTCAGTACTACTCAGAGCAGCGGCCATAAAATACTTACTTTACTAAGAGGCAAATCGCTTTGTTAGAAATTGTCTATCAGGGAATGGGTACATGTACTGTACTTGTAACGTCAAGCGCCTTGACGTTGAGAAGGAATACGAGAGAACACTGTCATTGATACCGGGGTATTCAAGTAACACTATGCGCACGCTTTAGAGCATGTGCTTTATGGATGTATCTATACCACCACATGTCCTTTGTGCACTAAATGGAACCTTTCTCGTCTTTGTGCTACGCGCAGAACAATATGTGAACGTTCATAGTACAATGACATGCTCTGTTATCTTCAAATTGCTTACTCCAACCATCACTCACAAGTATTCATTAATGCATTCCTTATACAAGTCACTGGGCACGGCCTTGCACAGTACTGACGTACTCCGTGCAGCGCCACACTCCAGTGACGAGGACCATCCTGGCCTGTTGCATACCACTTCACGACAACAGTTGAATATTTACCCAGGGTAGTTTTTCAACAGATGTAGGGTAGGGGGGAAATGACACCATTTACGCATTGAAAAGTTGCCCACCTATTGAAGAGTGACCCCATTGAATCACTGATCCATGTCAGACTCTGAATTCGATAATTTCACATTACATTGCAGCGCATGATCACGCATGTGCAGAACCATGGCTAGTATCTACTACTACTACTACTACTACTACTACTACGAAGAAGAAGAAAATAGCATGAGGAGGAGGAAGAAGAGGAGGAAGAATGAGGACGAAGGTGAGGGAAAAGAGGAGGACGGTGAAGAGGAAGAGGGTGAAGAAGAAGAGGATTACAAACATGAGGAGGAAGCGAAGGAGAAAGAAGAAGAAAGGAATAAAATGATGATGAAAAAGTTATAATAATATGAAGAAGAGAAAGAAGAAGAAAAAGGCGCTAGATCCATCCCCTAATTAAGGCATGTTAACCACTACTACTATTACTACTACAACAACTACTACTACTACTACTACTACTACTACTACTACTACGAAGGGGGCGCGTGGTAGCGTAGTGGTAGAACGTTGGACTTCGGAGCCAAAGATTCCAGGTTGCAAATCCCGCCCCGTGTCTCCGTCATCAATGTTACCTTTCTGACGCGCTATTGTCAGGATGCAAGTAGTAGTCTGTAGTATGGCAATGGAGTTATCATCCTTGGTCTTGTCAGTACCAGCCATTACTACCTAGGGTAGGTTTTCAACGGACGGGTAGATTTACAACAGAAGGCGGGAAATTTGTCAATGTTGAATAGTTACCCTGTTCAAATTGGTATACCACACCAACTAATAACATAACTACGAAATTGGTATAATTGAGATTCACCCCAACTATATGTTCAAACTAACATAACTCATCGACTGATCAATATATGAACACGATATTAGTGTTCTCAAATCGATGCTACTGTGCAGAATATAATTATTATCTGTTTTGAAACCGTTATAAAATATCTCGCTCTGAGAGGAGCAATCGTGTCAAAACGTTGGTATTCGTTTCCAGCACAAAACGATTCGGTAGGGTACACCTTTAAGATACCATTGTCTCGCCACATCTTAAACTAAGTAAGTAAGTTAATTAATGCAAGACAGTATCTCTCATTTGGTATATATCGTAAGTAGTATTGCAACGTGTGTGCATCCCCTAGTGAGTAAATATATCTTTGTAATACATGTTCTCGAAATCAGAACTTCCAATCGAAATTTTAGCGTACCCCATTATGATGGTACCAAATGAAACCACCAAAACACATCGTATATACGCTACTTCCCGGTTCGACGCCTCGGCTGCCCGACTACTAAGAGTACATACTCACAGTCGTCATATTCATGTACCTGTCTGTAGATATCTGATCGTGCACATGCATATAATTAGTGCATCTATCGATGTTATTATAAGAACTGGTAGTGTGTCATATCAGTACAGACGTACTGGTAAACATACCTGACACCAATTGAAATGTTCCCCTGACAATGCACGTATAGTCCATGGATCACCAATACTAACGACATTGCACAACAATCCTCTTGTTCAACACTATATTACACATTAATTACACGGAATCACTTTCAAAATACAATAGCTGTCTCGGTCATGCAACACGGATATCTCGTTTGTTTTCACTTAAGAACACGTTAGCTGCCTGTCTATTGCCACTTGTCTGTAGCTGTTCACCAGGAAGTCCACAGAGTGTCAGGTACCGCCAGTCTACAAGAGTGTCAGGTACCTCCAGTCCACAGTGTGTCAGGTACCGCCAGTCCACAGAGTGTCAGGTACCGCCAGTCCACAGTGTGTCAGGTACCGCCAGTCCACAGAGTGTCAGGTACCGCCAGTCCACAAAGTGTCAGGTTGGAACACGTGGACAAACAACAACAACAGAATGTAATACTAGCACGACTTCCGTTTTGACACTGTGATGAAGCTGTCTGTGGGACGAACTGAGAAATTAAATGAGCCTTCATAGTTTGTTTTCCCTGTCTTGGTGAAAGTCAAAGACTGCAGCAGTCCGGCAAGAATCAGCATAATTTGTCTCTCCGCCAGAACATAGCCCACACACTTCCGAGCTCCTGAAATATACCAAAGTGAACATTTACTTCCCAGTTCATGTCGTCGCAGTGTTACATGTAACAACGCTATTGACGAGGCTCTATCTGTTCAGCCGTTACCGGTGGAATCGTGTTTAGACCCCAGTCATACACATAACCCAACGGCTGGTATAATTTCCAGCTATACTGACATTATTAGTTGTAATTAACGTGGCCTTAATTATCACTGTATACTAACATACTGACATTGCATATGATTTTCACATTCGCGATATAGGCCTACATTGCTTGTTTCTTTAGTAGTTTCATTATATTCGTATTCAAAACAGCCGTAGGACCAGATCTGCATCTTACAAACAGATTGTGACATTCGCGAACAGTGTCTCAGTGTATTCACTAATACTGGATGTATTTACCTATTCCGAACGGCATGAATGCTGGCGGGAGGCTTGCTAACTTCCCGGCAGAGTTGAGAAACCTCTCTGGCTTGAAGGTGTGTGGCTCCTTCCAATGTTCCTCATCCATGTGGGACGACTCTGTGCTGTACGTCATCAGAGTTCCCTTCGCGATGTGGAAGCCGTTCAGTGTCATATCCCCCACAGCATTGTGGAACAGGGCGAATGGGACTGTTCCAACATACACCAAACATGTCAAGGTACACCAACAACTGCCAAATAACTGCACACAGCATTACAGCGCATCCATTGTATACATTCATAGTGCAAGTATAATACTTCTGCCAGATGGATTGTCCAAACTACTTGACCATCGGAGATGATGGTGTGAAACAGTGCTTACAGTATTCAATACTAACGGGTCTGTGTACGTGAAGTGGTGTGATGCATTGTACATGGAACACGACCACGGGACTGACACGGGACTGACACGGGACTGACACGACCTGATGTAACAGCTACTTACCAACGTTAGCGATTCTCTGTACTTCATACAACGTGGCGCTGAGATAGGGTAGCTTGTGCAGATCTGACACTGCTATTGGCAGCGTCATTCCGCACTCCTGTTAGACAGAGGCATATATCAACACGGGTACAGTGCAGTGTACAGTGCACGTGAAGCGTACTCGTATGTTGTTTAGGGGCTGCGATTGCAAAGAGGCAAACAGTTCATGATGACAAAATTAATCTTCATAGTCTGATTCGTAGTAATTACTGACTAGAACAGAACCTAACCCATTGCACCACGAACAGTAATGCGAATATGAAGTTAATGCAACGCTAAACAATGGGGTGAAGATCTACGTCACGTATGTGTGTAGGTTCATGTCTATCTGTGTCTAGCTATACAGTACGTGTGTTTACCCTGTCTATCTCCTGCTGGCAGGCTCGCTGTATGGTGAGGTTGTCCGCTAGGTACAGCAGTGCCCAGCTCAGCGTGTAGGACGAATTCCTGTACCCCCCGGTCAGACACTCGTCCAGGATAATGACAATGTTCTCGTCTGTAGGAAATACAATAATATGCTGTATCCATTAACACAGTAAATATAAAAGCTACAATTCTACATTTGATTTCACAGAATTCTTCATTACATAGTTTGTTTTGTTTCTTGGTTGTAGAAGAATTCTCTGTAGTTTTAATACTGAAGAGTGTAGATGACAAGCCTTGTCTTAGTAAGGTTATCAGCTGTTCTGTTCTATTTTTCTATACATGATTTGCGTTGTATTGCTTTAA
Source organism: Lepetodrilus galriftensis (assembly GCA_032361785.1). Lineage (NCBI taxonomy): Eukaryota > Metazoa > Mollusca > Gastropoda > Lepetellida > Lepetodrilidae > Lepetodrilus > Lepetodrilus galriftensis. The sequence goes on along the minus strand of JAUTBZ010171746.1, from coordinate 5,688 downwards.
AGTTTGGCACCAATTTGTACTTATATTAATTGGTACCCCGGAGGCATAGCCTAAACGTGGACCAATCGTTCAATTCAGGATACTAATTTGAGACTTGACAAATATAGAGGGACCTAAGACAATTATGTTCCTCGTATATGTCAGAAAGTATGCTTTTTGAATCCATTATGGTAACACTTGAAGGTCATGAACTATATGGTGTAAATATGAAGCAAATGCTATTGACTTAGTCTCATTTGAGTTCTATAGCATGTATGAGCCAGTCTACCTAGAATACTCTCTGGGTTGTCTTTCTGCTCGTTGAGGAGGGCGTCCAACACAGACCTGACCGCGCCACCACGACGACCCTTCTTCGTCCTCGCCACCTCCGTCTTCATCACGCTGTGCAGGTTTTCGTGGGCCTGCACGAACTTGTTGTAGGACTGGAAAGGGGTTCACAACAGACTAGTAATTGTGTATGAACTTGTTGTTGTTGTTGTTGTTGTTGTTATCCGAGATGAATACAGCTGTAATAGGAAGATAGCGCAATCTCCATTCTCCCTAACACATAGTATCATTAGCCTACTGTGTTTATACTTGGGATGCGCTGTCTCCCTAACACATAGTATCATTAGCCTACTGTGTTTATCGTTGGGATGCGCTGTGGTCCCTAACACATAGTAGCATAGCCTACTGTGTTTATCCTTGGGATGCGCGGCCCCTCTAAAGTACCATAGCCTACCGTGTTTATCACTGGGATGCGCTGTCTCCCTAACACCTATTTGTTTAGTACCATAGCGTACCGTGTTTATGCCTGGGATGCGCCGCAGTATGGGGATCATTCCACACGGCGAATACCCGCCACTGTTGGAGAGGGCAGTATTTATTTCTGTTATTATTGCATGACCTGTTGGGTCTCCGTGTCTGTATCTGAAACAGTGGACAATAGTATGTGGATTAGCACGCTGTGTATGTCTTGTAGTACTTTGGAGAGCACGGTTCTGTTCCATGGAACTGACGCTGTGCTACAAGAGCAATACTATAGTTTGGCATGACATGCATTGACCCCGTGCAATATTTTTATATTTTTTATTTTGGTTAGGTAGAATGAAATTGGAAAATGGATTTTTTTTTGTTTTTCATTCCTAGAATGTTTACCGAGATAATCTATGAAATAGGGGGGTCAATGCATTTCATGCCAAACTATAAGTTAGTAACCTCCTGCGTGCGAGATAAATGTATAGATCTATAGTGACGATTAGTATAGCCCAACTATTATTCTGTTGAACGGGCTCAGGCTGTATATAGGTTATACTCTAGGCTATACATATATGGCAGAATACCAGTTTCTATTCAAATCATACATGCGACTTGGTACCGGTTGCATACATGCTTTCTAATAGCACTGTGTATATACATAATGGAGAAGCGTATATGTGTTATCAGCCCTTTTGGAATGTCGAATACAGCGTGTGTATATCATACCCGATTAATTATACACCCTGTTATGCTCATATCTACCAGACTGTAGCCAATGTATACTCCATCATGGGCCGTATTCACGGAAGGATTTAATATACTAGTAAGTCAGTTTTTGAAGACCAAATATATATATATATATAAAATTTACTTAAGCCCTTTCGTGAATACGGCCCATGTTTCTACATGTTTATACCAAAGTATATGTGCGTTTTATTTATATCATTATCTATCCATGTCAGAGGACATGTACATCATTAATAAGCGTGTTTACATAACACACACATGGCTATATGCAACCATGTTTTTAAAGTGTTCATTATTCTTTCCCCGTCCCAACTAATAATTAAGCATTTTATTTTTCCCTAACAAATCTTTTTTCAGTATGACCTTAATAGTTCCCATTATAGCACTGAGGTGTCCTACCTACTTAGTTCCCATTATAGCACTGAGGTGTCCTACCTACCTAGTTCCCATTATAGCACTGAGGTTGCAGGCTATGATGAGCAGCTCTAGACCATCAACGGGGTCGAACGGCTCCTCACCGTGAGCTAGGAAGTCCTGTATCAGCAGCAACGTCTCCTGCTGCACCACCGTCTGGTGGACGCGACTCTCCATGCTGGCTACCACACCAGATATCACAGCTCGTCTTCTGGGTGGCCACTTGGAACCATTGCCGAAAACCAACCCTGTGGGAATAGTCACATCATCACCGACATCTGAGAATACAGTCGAATTATATATGGGATTCACTTCCTCCAGTTGACTAAAATACCAAATGATTAGGGAACACATTGGAATACAGTATGCATTACGTTACAGGATCAAAGAATCTCTACTACTGTTAATGATGTGATGTTCTCAATGCATAACATGCACATGTGTAAAACTGTCAGATGGATATGACGGTACGCTGGTTCCCTAAAACTGATCTGCGTTAACATTCATGCATGTGTATAACCACTGTCAGTTCCATCATTCATGGGACTCATCCATGCATGGCATACATACAGCTATTCTGTATGCATCTTTACCTGTTTCCGAGTGGCAGTAGTCGCTGGCTGCGGAGAGGTAGCTGGGTCTTCCTATGGTGTTGTCCCGCTGTCTGACGAAAGCCTCTCTGATGGCATCGTAGCCTGACACTAGCACACATGGGTAGCTTCCGAAATGTATCACAGCAACTGGTCCGTATGTCTCGTAAATATTTCGAAAGAACGTATGTATCTTATATTTTCCTGTTCGCATCATGTTTGGGTATGACCCCAGCAGAGGCCAGGGGGTGGGACCAGGGGGTCGGGCCACAGAGTCCGGCCATAGAAGGTACACGACACTGACAACCAGCAGCAGACCAAGGATGACCCACAGTCCGTGCTGCACCACTCTGTCCAGTAGCCACTTAGTGGTGTCACCCAGAAGCTCCATACTTGAACAGATGCCCGGACGAGTCACACAGCTCCTAGGCTAGCCACAACACTAGCCTGCTCATTCAAGTGTGTCCTTCAACTCAGCTGTTAGTGTTTGCTATGTACATAACTACTCATGCATGTTTTACGGCCTACAGAAGCCAGCTAGTCTCAGCTTGTACCCTCAAGGGGTAGTTGTGGGTGCATGGATCAGCAAACCATTCGCAGGTGGCCGGTCTAGTTTTAGGACCATGAAACCTGTTTGTGAATGCGGTTAGTGGCCGTGTGTATACTGTACTTGTCACATCTACTGTCCGGCCATCCGCATGTGATGCTTTTCTAGCTCACGATGGCGAGGATGCTCTATCTACTACTATAGCTACTAGTTATTAATAGCCGCTAGCAATACAACAATTGTCAATGGTTTCGCTAATGTGTTTCGCTTTACCAGGTGAGCCGTTCTTAACTTGAGAGGGAGAAATCAATTGGTATCACATTATTGCACGTGACCTGGCCTCAATATCCTGTTCAACTACTGTAACAATGCATTCCTGAAATTCTGTTCATATGTAAAGTCGACTGTCAATGCCTTGCCCGAGGCCAGAATCTTAGGTACAGACGCACTCGAGACGTAATAACATACTAGTAGTAGATGGTCTTTTGATTTGATATTCCGCTTGCAATGGTTCGATATATGATAGGTGCATGCCATTATAGATTACTGGTGTTGCAGTTGATTATTACAACTTTACTACATAATATTTCGATGTTCAGAATAGAACAAAACAACAGAACTTGACGTAACTCACCATGACCAATAGATATTGTTGTCGATTCCGTCACTGTCAAGAATCTGTTGCGACTTAATTAAGCTGGTGTCTTTTCCAGTGATCTCATGGATATAACCCTTCGTAGTCTGCCTTGGGGTCTACGAGTCTCGTATTGACGCTAAGTGTAGTCTGGTCTACAAGTCTTGTAATGACGCTAAGTGTAGTCTGGTCAAGGGTTGTGTGGGGTGAGATGTCTTCACCAGCACCATTCCAATACTAAGTTCTCTTTCCACTGTTCATAAGTTGCTAATTTTGGCAGTTTATTTTGTTTTTCATACACGTACTTCAACGCGGCAAATCGGTCGTGTATCCATATTTTTATTTTATACTCGTGCAACATAGCCTATCTTCTGGCGCCAAGTTTGCAAAGAAGTACTGTCTCTAAACCGACATAATGTCATTTTAATTCAAGACACCAAGTGGGTACTCTCTTTTGCTTTTGAGTGTATTTTCCTTTCTGGTTTTAGGAATATTTTTTCCCAGGTAGAATTCACATCTCTGTGAACTGGACCTGTGTGTTATAAGGACTGTAATATATATAAATATATGTGTTATGGTCCTGATCATGAGAAGAGATGTCATACACGTTTCTTCTATTTTTACGCGGGCGTCCTACTATAAATATCATGCCTACTATAAGAGATAGTTGTCTGTATTTGGGCGAAGCGAACACGAATGGTGGGAACGTTGAGGAATAGTGTTCTATGTATGTAAGATGTGTGTGTTAAGTGGCGTGTATGTTCGTGACAATATTTGTATACGTTATTTAATTAGTGTACGGTTATGATTAATTGGAAAACATTTTTTTTAAAATCAAATTAAAACATATTCTGTTAGAATGTACTTATTAGTTATCATCAGAGTAAGAATAACACAGAGCGCCATACCTGAATGATAGAATGTAGTACATGGATATACTTTGATCTGCTGTTGCTACTAGATCCGTGTTACTAACAGCGGGGTTGACCACTGCAATACCTGTACGCTGACGCTGAATACCTGGTTGGCGTGTGTGACACGCGAACGCACCCTAAAAGTTATACCCCCAAAAAAAGCGCTAAAAGTTGCTCCTATTTCCTTGACTACAAACTTAATGACTGGTGGTCGTACGAGAGTCTATCACACCTGTCAGACAAGCAGGTAAGTAAGTTGCATTTACTTCATTCACACTTTGATCCATGTTTACCTGTGTGTACCTGTGCAGGTATGTAGAGTTGTACCTGTGCAGGTATGTAAAGTTGTACATGAAGTGACAGTTTGCGGGGCCTAGCCTCTCCTACTACTGGTGACGGTCAATACACGGTGGCGTACATCTCCATTCAGTACCTCACACTCGTCCACAGTCTAAGCTAGGTCGGCGTAACACCGCCACAGACTTCCCTCAACGTTAATTGGTACACCTAAGTCCGGCAGGATTCACTTAGTGTATCTGCCTGTCTGACTAGAACAGCTAGAACACTGACAGCTAGTACCAGCGCTAGTACTGATATCTCATCATACATGCTGCCATTGGCATTGTAACGACACTGGACATTAGACGCGCCTTTAGTAATAGTACTTTGAATTCAATAGATTTGACAGAACATCTATCGTTGCCTTCAGTGCGGCTAATTGCATAAATACAAAGACACAAATTAAATGTGTTCTCTCTCATGAAAGGTTGATATGAGAGGATAGTTGTTGGCTATACTCCTGCGATCCATCAACCTACTCGCTGTCCGTGTCGCCCAGAGGGAAATGAAATATTCATTACAACATGACTGTGTCGGCATTATCAGATGCGAAATAAATTAAGTTCGCTATTTATAATATTTAAATTATATTTCGATGTATAATTTTACTTTCTTACATGTGCTTCCCTAAATCACAATACAACATTGTAATTTACAGCTTTATAGTTGTATCAACTTGTTGTATCTCTATCTCACACACACACACACACACACACACACACACACACACACACACACACACACACACACACACACACACACACA
>JAUTBZ010171735.1:0-10286 GCA_032361785.1 Lepetodrilus galriftensis | reverse complement strand
GCGTTATGCCGACTCCCGACGGTAGTAGTTAGGTTTTTTAGGCCGACGACCCTGTGTAGCATAGGTCGTCGGCCTAAAAAACCTAACGCCGACGGTCGGGAGTCGGCATAACTCGAGTCGTACGACGATTTGGTCGCAAGTGTAGCGCCGGCATTACTGGTGCAATATTTTATTTTTATTTTTATTTTGGTTAGGTCAAATGAAAGTAGAAAATGGAGTTTTTTTGTTTTTCATTCCATGCAGTATTTACCGAGATAATCTACAAAATAGAGGGGTCAATGCATTTCATGCCAAACTATAGTATGAATACTAATAAAATTATTCACTTGATAAAGGTCTTCAGTTTCTGTATTAACTACTGCCAGTACTTACCTAGACCACGACCCTGAGCATAAAACAACGTGCAAGAGGGTCTAAGGGAAACAACTTCCATGAGGGATTTTACCGCTTCTTTGTTTTCATGACTTTGGTATTATTTGTTATAATATGTTTGTGCAAAACTGCCAAATACTAATATATTTATGAATTAACAATGGAAATGCTGGGGTTTTTTTTAATGTGTTTACAGTCGCCTTCCAGCTTAGCTGATTTCGGCAGACTGGTTACTCTTTGGGACGCAAATGCTACACAAATGACTAACAGTCCAAATAAAATATATACATCCGTAGCCTAATTGTCAATGTATAGCTGTCTGCATACTTTCGTAGATACACGCCCGTACTCATTATATATTCCCCATTAAGAAATACCTTGTTTTAAATCAAAACTTTTATGGAGCTTATTATATCTCGTTTAATGTGCATGGAACAACACATATCAAATACGCATACATTACCAAATACACAGAGCACTGATTAGGGGAATACAATTGAAGAATATGTAGGCCTAATTGTATGCAGGATGCGAATATATTTGTAATATCAAATGGAGTATACTGCATCTTTTGGTATTTTTCTTATAGTGTATTACTATGTTTTAAATTGTGTTCTTTGGTAGAGAAAGGCGTCTTTACCAGCTGTATTTGCGTTATTTCTGAAGACACAGATATTGTTTAACGGTATGCAGCGTGTGTAAACGTTTGTACGAGTAACCTCCCTTTGTGGATGCAAACATGGCTGACGATTGACAAGTTTTGAAGATACTTTATTTAGTTTGGCGCATATTCCTGTTAATAGAATCAGTACGAATATGGGACCAGATGCAAATCAAGCTGATGTGTTGTTGTTTACTTTTAAAACAAAGGTATGACAGTATTTTAATGCATGCATGTTGACATAGACCGACATTTTGGAAATGTCACCGGAATTTTGGAAATATTTCTAAAAACAAAACAAAACACTTCACGAAAAGAACGGTCACTATAGTCTATTATAGTAGAGAGACTTCCACCACCTCCAAGCTTCTGATGAGTCAATGAATTCATTTATTTGCATCATTACCCAGTACGGTTCATAGATCTTGTTGATGACATTGTCATTGACAAAGGTGATGTCTGAGGACGAACACTTGTCTCATTTCTCAGATTCAATAATATTTCAAAGGCAAACGTGGAGATCAGGGGCCCCGTATCTTTATATTACCAATGTAATAGATGTTCGGTAGCAACATGTATCAAGAGTTCACAGTGTCATAGGCTTTGGTCAAGCAAACAAATAATCAATTGTTTATGCGTTAATTGCTAATTTATTTATTTTCCATACCAATGAAATTGCCTGGTACCTTTTATAGCAATGCATATTCTGGACAGTTTCTATTCTGAATATTTTTACTCCAATGTAGCAATCACATTACTGAAATATGCTACTGTTGTCAAATATATGAATAAATATACGAAAAGCTGTAAATGAGTTAAGACCAGCCAGAATTATTGTTGATAGACATAGGAATGATTGTTTGATTGTTGATAGACATAGGAAATGATTGTTTGATTGTTGATAGACATAGGAAATGTTTGTTTGATTGTTGATAAACATAGGCATGATTGTTTGATTGTTGATAGACATAGGAATTATTGTTGATAGACGGATACATTATTGTTTTCTTGGCTGTGTCACAGATAGAGGAAGCAATCAGTCTGGTCAACCAGATGCCGGAGCAGACGAGACAGGCTGCGTGGACGTTCTGGCAGGAAGTATCGCGAGCGATAAAGGCAGCCTCGGATGGACTCAAGAAATCCAAACCCATTCATGGCGGGAAGGAGATTATTCCACAATCTCCGACACAGCAAAGTAAGAATGATGCAGAAGTAGGGGTGGACAACCAGGATGATGACAATGATGAAGGGGAGACGTTTGACGTGGTTCAAGATATGGTATCCGAAACAGCGTTACCCACTAACACTGACGACATTCCTACAGAAATTCACGACCCTTTTGCACACGACCTTAAGCTGCTATATAACTCTGTGTATTCCACCGAGACTTCAGAATCTGTGTCAACCATGATCGCAGTAAATGACCCTCCGAGTGCAGATACAACCCTGAAGGAAGTGAACATTGTACAAGGTCACATCGGTGATGTCAATCGCAATCCCGTGAGTATTCAAGACGGTGCAGGAACTTTTAATGTTTTGGTCCAAGACTATATTGATGATCAAATCATCACGTCATTAGTAACAATAAATGAACCCGGGTCCACATATTTAAAATCTCCGGAAAATTCACCCGAAAAGTCTAGTCCTGTGAAGACTGTAACCCAGGAAACTGCCAAAAGGAAGCAGAGGAAGAAAAAAATGCAAAAAACACAAACTGACGGACAATTCATTGACGCGGTCGCTGGTGACAATGGCGACGGTGTCAGTTCAACTGAAACTCCACTGAAACGGACATACAAAAAGGAAGATGTGTCTACGTCAGATGTGTCTCAATTGCTGGCAGAACATCTTACGGTCGATTTGGAGAACATTGAATCCAGTCCGGGAGTGAATGCTGGAGACGCACAAGTGGGAGACAGGCCTCTAGCAGAGAACAAGTCGGGTAACAGAAAAAGTAAGCCAAGACGTTCAGATAGGAAACGAAAACCCAAAAAAAATCCGGAGAACGGAGATGTAACGAAAGAGATTCCCGAAGATGGAAACGAAGAAAAACCCAAACGTCGTGTACACAAAGCCGGGGACCCCAAAGCTGACCTAGGACCTGTTAACTGCAAAGTGTGTGGGGTGGAGCTGGCTTATGTATCTTCCCTGATAGGTGAGTTGTTTATGTTAGAGCGGCCGCACACTAGCCATTTCCGTCGCCGAATTCGGTCGGGTTTCGATCGTCTAGTGTGCGGTGCTCCAAATATCAAAACATGCTGGATATTGTGTGATCGGTCGGTGAGACTAAAAATCGCAGTCGCCTGACAATGCGTAGGCGATGCGTAGGCGACGGAAATCTCTAGTGTAGGGCCAGCATTAGAGGTTCTTCCAGCATAGCGCGGCGTACCAGATGTTTATACCGCAAGGCCCACCATGTATATATTTGTAGAAACATTAACTAAATATTCAATATTCAATATTAAAAGAGACATTAGCATGTTAAACCATGTTTCAGTATGTATACATGGTATTTAGTGGTACATATAAATTGTAATGTAGCAGAAATACTTAACCAACAGATATGCCCGCAAATCTTTATCTAATTATTCTTATGATGCTGCTAAAGACTAATAACTCAAAATAGTTTGTGTTCCATTGCATCTGAGACACGCTCAATACGGTTAACCTTTAGTAAATTGTATGTGCAGCCTGTTTGCAAACATTTCCTATCATATCTGTGTGTTATTGTATTAGATAATTGTTCGGGAGTGTGTGTCTTCCATCCGTTACTTGCCACTGTTTCAGCCCACATGAGGCAGCACACAGGGGACCGTCCATTCATATGCAAGCTGTGCGAGAAGCCGTTCACGACCAAGGCGAACATGCAGCGACACGAACGTACACACACTGGGGAGAAACCCTTCCAGTGTAACGTGTGTTCGAAGTACTTCACTGAGAAGAAAACTCTCAAAGTCCACTTGAGGATTCACTCTGGAGAAAGACCTTTCAAGTAAGCTTGAACCCTCATGTCAGACCTGTCAAGTAAGCTTGAACCCTCCTATCAGATCTTTAAGTAAGCTTGAACCCTCATGTCAGATCTTTCAAGTAAGCTTGAACCCTCATGTCAGACCTTTAAGTAAGCTTGAACCCTCATGTCAGATCTTTAAGTAAGCTTGAACCCTCCTATCAGATCTTTAAGTAAACTTGAACCCTCCTATCAGATCTTTAAGTAAGCTTGAACCCACCTCTGAGGCCTTTTAAGTAAGATTGAACTCTTGTTATAGCACCAACAAAAAATAAAGATAGCATAGATTAAAACAAACGGTTAATAATGTAACTTTGTTCAATGTTCTCAGTATTTCGCCAGCGCATTCATCGCAAATGGGTGAAGGATTCCCGCAGCGACGTTAAACTCCATATTCGCTCTTACCAGTGCATGTAAAATATTCACGACTCAGATGCATTATATATATATTCACTAACGATGATAATCAAGTGTAGAGTTGTCTCCCCTCCAGGTGCAATGAGTGTGGTGTGGGTTTCTCCCAGAGCAGCACGTTGAAGTCACACATGCTGCGACACACCGGGGTCAAAGGTAACCTGTGTGACCTCTGCGGCCAGGCGTTCAGACAGAAATCACAGCTGCACCTTCACCTCAAGCGCCACTTCAGCTACCGAGCCTTCAAGTGCGAGCACTGTCACTCCACATTCTACTGTAAAGGTAAGCAGTCACACCACCAGACTCCGAGATTACCAAACCTTTTGAGTACAATTTCATGCTCAAGCTCAGGTTTTATTTGGGGATTGAGCATGATATCATACTTAGAGAAGTAACCAAGATTACGAAACTTTACTGAGTACGATTTCATGCTCATCTCATGGTTGATATCCCGGACGAGCCCCCAATTTTAGTTTACTTACTTACTCATCGCTTCATCTCTGCCCTGCATGTATGACTCGTATCATCATTGAGTATGGGTTAATCATCGCAAATGGATGAAAGATTGCCATGGCGACGTTAAACTCCATAATCACTCATTCAGAATGGGTTAAAGAATCATACCTAACACTTACAGTGACAATATGAAACGTGTCAATAAATTTGTATATGAAAATATATTTTACTCGAATAATGATAATGTTCATATTAATACCGAGTATCTTTGTTTTTACCATTCTTTCAAAACAAATTGAGAAATTCACCTTCTCACTGCCAAGATATTTGTTTGGGGTTCGACCCAGCAGTCATGGATCGTCGCAAATGGGTGAAAGATTACGGAAGCGATGTTAAACTCCATCATGGAGAAATTAGTTATCATTAACCCTCTCCCTGCTGAAGGCGAGTTAACTTGCCCGAACACATGCAGAAATAGAACACTTTGATTTTATTCAGCTGGGAGAAGGTTAATATCAAGGTAGCTGGCTTGTATAAACTTGTATAAATTGCTCTAACTTTGACCTTCTGCTCAACTCCTCTAACTTTGACAATCTGCTTCTGCAGGTGATCTGAGTCGACACGAGATGCGACATACGGGTGAGCGGCCGTACGGCTGTACTCAGTGCAACAGGACGTTCACACGTCAGCAGTACCTCAAGGAACACGAGAACCAGCATAAGGGCATCAAGCCGTACAGCTGCGATGAGTGCTCCCTCAAGTTCCCCAAACATTCCTCCTTCTACCGACACATGCAGCGGCACAAAAAGGCGAAGGCGGAAGCTGACGAGCACATCCAGCTGGTGGTCGAGAGTCAGAACGAGGCTGGGGAGCAGGTGCCCACGCTCCTCGTGACCGCGGACAACCTACAGCAGCTGTTCGGGGTCAACACGACGGCGGGGACCAGCGGGGGCGAGGTTTATCGGATCGCGCTGGTGGACCCGACGACGGACGAGCAGGACACGTCACAAGGGCAGGACACTGTGGACTTCTCTGCCATCAATCTCCTAGCCAACGCAACCACGCAGCTGTCCATGACGCAGACGATGGAGGCGGAGGGCGAGGCGATGACGATACCCGTGTTGATGAACCAGGACAACATGGCCGACATCGAGAAGACCATCGCGCACTCGGACATCTAGGCAGGACGAACCTATATTTATATGCATGTATTCCAGTGCAATAATCTCACTCATCTTCAAGTGATTCCGTGGTCCTCAAAATCTCTGGAGACACTTAGGAGTGTGGTTTTTGTGAGAGGTATTAAAGCAATATCCAACTTGGTAGGATCGTCATGTTGTTGCATGTAGATACTCGTATTTCAGAACTCGGTGTGTTAATGAACGTTCTACTTGGTTCTCAATTATGCTTGCTCTACTCAGTATACAGATTTAATGGAATAGCTTGGTTTAAAACCTGCAACACCTGTAGCGCTTAGTGTTGCTGTAAACCTGAAAAAACTGTCTAGTATTGATAAACCAAGGATGATAATTTCTCTGTGACACTGCAGACAGCACATCCAATCATAACTGTCGGAGAGGTCACAGCTGGTCATGTGGATAATGTAATAACAATAATAACGTACACATTTATAATTATATTGCGCTAAATCCACTCGAAAAAGTGTTCATATCAATATATCATTACCCAGGTCAATGGAACACTGCAGTGTGGTCTCATTTTCCTTCTCAACTCCCTGGGGAGTATACAAACCCAAGCATATTTTTCAGTGAATCATTAGAGGGTCATAATGGTACACGGTGCATGATGAGATTGTGTACGATTATGTTGTTCCACGGCTGTGTACTTTGTCGCAAATGGGTGAAAGATTCCCGCAGCAACGTTAAACTCCATATTCACTCACTCACTCGCTGCTATGTACTGTTGTGTTCATGTTCATAACAGATTTGCAATATTTATTTTGGACTTCCAAGAAATGTGAATACATGTACCACGATATGGATGTTTCCTTATGATTTATGGCTGCTCATAACTTCACAACCACCTGGGGGTCGTTCAAACACGCAAGCGGCTTACCAAACTAGCCACTGTCTCACGAGTCGCATGGACCTTACATGGGACAGGGGACCAGTTTAACTAAGCGGCTTACTCAGCGCTTGTGTCTTTGAACGCACCCCTGGTGTTACTGTTAGTATGGATGGAACGGAGTGTGTGATGAATTGATGTCTGTCCATGGAGAGTCAGTTGATGTTTGAACTGACGTAGAGAATGACTCGTTATGGTTGTATATATTGATTGCTAACCATAGTTACTCGATACATGTCACATAAAATGCCCATGATATTAAACAAAATGAAATATTGATTAATCTGTTTTTTAGCATATTATTTTACAGCAGTGATGCCGCTGCGACGTAAAACATTAATTAAATCAAAATACAGTGGTGAGAATCTCATTTTCATTGCTGGCAAGGAGAATTCCGTTGTGTAGTTGTATGACAAGTTGAATGTCGTGTGTCGTCCATATTAATATGAGCTGTGTAAGAAACAGCTCAGTCAGTCGTATCCATAGTAGCGATGTCATTTCCTAAAGTTGACTGCCATTAGATCTGGGCTCCTCCATGTGAAATAGTGAAAACCTTTTTTTTTAAACTTTAAATAACTCCAACTGTAACCTGTAACATATGGCGGTAATACTTGGAGAATTGTCTTCTATTGTGGTCATTATTTCAGTTCCACTGGGTGTTGCAATTTCTACAAATGTACCATCACAGGTTAACTTCAGTGATTTGTGCCATTTGTGACATATTTTAATCCTTTGAAAAATAACTATACACAATAATATTTTACATGTATTTAATAGACTGATATAATCAGGCAATATACATAATTAAGGTCACTTAATATTAGTAAAAGTCAACCAAATATTCTTTGTATATACCAGAAAACACACAACTTATCTTCAATTCAATGGTGGTATATCACAGTTGATAATGATGATTGGAAATATAAAAAACATTCAAAATCCAACAACTTTGACCAGCATGTTGCACAACTGTAGACTTGTTGACATTTGATGAAATCCCCAATTTCTTAAAACAAACTTGAGTTTGAGATTTTTCTTAGCTGAGATTTGTCCCATTGACTCAAACCCAGCTGAGATTTTATTCAAAATACCACAATGGGGGAATGGGAGATATCTCAGCTGAGCAAACTTAACTTTTTGAGAAATCAGGGCATGGGGCCCGTTTCACAGAACAGTCGTAGCGCTACAAGAGTCGTAACTCATGTACGTTAGCATGGAGTTGCTAATGCTGGCCGCACACTAGCGATTTCTGTCGCCGATTTTTGTCAGCCGACGGAAAATCGCAAGTGTGTGCTGGCCGATCGCACAATATCTAGCATGTTTTGATATTTGGCGCACCACACACTAGGCGATTGAAACCCAATGGAAATCTGCGACAGAAATCGCTAGTGTGCGGCCGCTATAAGGATTTACGACTCTCATAGCACTACAACTGTCCTGTGAAACGGGGGCCTGGTCATATTAGTAAAAAATTGTCCCCAGTTGTATTTGAGATCACAGGAACATGTACTGTATCAATGACAGTGTGACATCTCGTGTGCATTAATGATTAGATGACATTTGACATACACAGTACATGTATACATCAAATCTTAATGATTTTATACAATGAACAATGCATAGAAATAAGAAATTTACTGGAATAAACATGCAGGGGTGCATTCAAAGACACAAACGCTTGTAAGCGGCTTACCAAACTATCCACTGTCTCAAGAGACGCATGAACCGTACATGGGACATTTGAACGCACCCCTGTTGCTGCTGCAGTGGAGATGATGCCAGTGGTCAGTATTCTTGACCAAGTGATGACAAACAAAGATGTAACTTTGGTTATTGGACATTGGCACGGAAGAAATGTAACAAAAGTTGTCTTCAGAAATGGACGGAATCACTTTGCACACAATTTTACAATACACATTGACATTCTCACACAATAAATTTGCATAATCATTAACATGAATATTTTGTTTTTAAAAATCACAATCTCTTCATTGAATCTTAATGAAAAACAATCACTGGATCTTTCAATGAATGTTTTAGATGTATCTTGATCTATTTACAAAGATGAAATTAACGCATGATTGGAAATGGATGCTGCTTGTATGGAGCACCAGATTTTGGCATTGATAAACAGAACAGTAACAGTAACAGTTCTGAACAGTTCTGGATCAGTGAGTTGAGCGGCATCTTGTGTCACCTAAGACAAACGATGAATAGTGTTCTAATTGTACCTGTGTTCTGGCAGTAGGATCGGATACAGTGTTCGAAAATTACCGCTGGAAACCTACTGGGCCGAATAATGATACAAAAAAAGCATGAATTTCTACTGGCCCTTAGGATACCTTTAGCATTGGGAGCGGGCCAGCAGTAATTTTGAACACTGATCAGATGGTAATGTGTATATTCTAACTTGTGCAGACATTGATTCTGGATCACTGGGGCGGGTTCGAACTCTATACATTAGTCTCCAGTGTCTGACACTCTACCACTGTGCTACCATCTACCCCTAATACACCACTGAAATGAGCATGTCTTTAAGTGTGGGCATACAGTAACCCATGATAGCCCATGTTAAATACTATCATTGTTATGCTGGTGGAAATCATGATGTAAAAAGAGATGGTATTTACTTATTTGTTCTGTCTTTCCCCCTTTTCTCTTTTTTTAAATTACAGTTTAGACCTGCTTTCAAGGTTCTGTTTCTGACATCACGGCTAGTCAGTTTATGGCAGGAGGAAACCCGAACTATCCACAACACTGAATGTTGCAGTAAACCTGCAAGCACTGGCTGGTACTGACAGACTACAAGGATGAGGTACTCACTACTCTCTACCTTAAATGTCAATGCTGATGTGGCAATAATAATTGGTGCCAATGATGGGATGGTACGAACAAGTCAGTTTCCTGGTGGCATTTCTAGAATGGCATTATAAGGTATTTGGTGCCACTGCTTGACCGGTATGACCAGCACTGTATAATGGTGCCACCGATGGAATGGACGTAATTGACAGATCTTCATGTCGGTGCCATTGATGTGATGGTGATGACGACTCGGCATCATGGTGTGAAGATTCAGTATCCAAAGAACGCTGGGACATCATCAGCACTGTAGACAACTTTCTCTATGTGTTTCATCATCTTCTGGGCAGCGTGTCTGCAGACGAAAACCAACAACAACATTACTTCACTCTTGCCTACTTCGCTAATCATGTATATACAGTGCTCCCTCGATATAACGCTGAAGTTGGGGTCCATGACATGCCACCCACGTTATAATACCTGCATTATATC
>JAUTBZ010171724.1:0-10287 GCA_032361785.1 Lepetodrilus galriftensis | reverse complement strand
TCTCTCTCTCTCTCTCTCTCTCTCTATCTCTCTCTCTCTCTCTCTCTCTCTCTCTCTCTCTCTCTCTCTTTCTCTCTCTCTCTCTCTCTCGCTGTCTCTATCTCTATCTCACTCTCGCTGTCTCTCTCTCTTTCACTCTTGCTGTCTCTCCCTCTCTCTCTCACTCACTCTCTCCCTGTCTGTCTGTCTCTCCCTGTCTGTTTATTTATGTTACTGTTTTATCTGACTAGGCCTAAGGGCCAAGTGCTGTCGTCAGTGATGTGATATGGTCACATCATAGCCAGTTCCTAGTTGTGTAAGGGATGTAACCACCGGAGCCGGGTCACGGCTGCCTGGGGCTCTGCATATAGCAACATTGCATCTCATTATTTTATGTGTTGAATTACAGATGCAAGTCAACATTCTAGAGTCACAGGAGGGAAAATAAAATAAATAGTGAAGGCGGTATGCGACATTAACAGTGGACTGATAGCCAATGTATTTGTTAAATTCACTGTGTCTAAACATGCTGAACTGGCGCATTTTTGCTGGGTTTTAAATAGTTGTCGTAATAATATACTGTATGTAATACCAGGGTTTCTCTGAACACGCAATCCTGCGTCCTGTACTCACAAATTGAAAGTTTGGACGCACTTTATTAATAAAAATTGTTGATAAGTATATCAACATGCGTCCCCAGGACTCGCAAAAATTGAAACCTAAGTGGAACCCTGTAATACATAAGTTACTTTATGAAAGGAGCATCCAAACATCAAGCTATTAAATCATATCCATATTTTAACTCTTCATCTAGCAGAAATACTTTGGCTACACTTTTTCGGCATGCTTTTCATGCATCTTCATTTTTACACTTCTTCGTTTTTCAAACACATCTAGCAAATAATTAAATGTTTAATCGTCACAAATGGGTTAAAGATTCATACAGCGATGTTAAATTCCATATATCACTGGCTCACTCCAAACAGTGTTCATTCAGTATCTCCTGACACACAAATTTAGCAGTTGTGACAAATAATATTTTTTATGATAACACTACCGTAATAACAATAATGTTCGTATTGTACTTTTATTGCGTCAATTCCATGATCAAATGTTGGCTCTTTGCACTACATTATTACAATGTAATATTATGGCAGGTACTGACTAGTACAGAGTGCTCCCTCGATATAACGCCCTTCGATGCACCGTGGATTCGGATACAACACGGGGTCCAACGTGGACCCCATTTTTTAAAAAAATGTTTTTTTTAAAAATGTTTTTTTCTCAAATTATATTTGTTGATATAACGCAGGTATTATAACGCAGGTGGCATGTCATGGACCCCAACTTCAGCGTTATATCGAGTGAGCACTCATGCTTTATTGCAGCATTTGATATATTCATACAGCAACATCAATCAACCAATAATCACGATAAAAAACAACGTCTATTTTTTTAATGTTTTTATATGCATATCTTTACAATTGTCTTATTAAAGTGACATTATTCGTCATTAAGCAGAAATTGAATGATTTGGTCAGAGTGGCTGTACTCTTAGGAAGCAAATACACAGTCAGTCCGCTGTTGATCTCAGTGTATTCAGACGAAGACTCGTCTGCCAGCAGGAATTACATCACAGATCTGATATTTGTGAAAAGAAATTATGCTTGGAGTTAACTCGAGAGGGCGAGGAATGTGCAGTCAAGGCCGTCTGTTCAGGTTACTGGGGAACTGCGGAAAGTTGATATCGCACGAACCTGAAATGGAATTAATTTGATCACAACGATGTTGGATTGTGTTCCTATCGAGCTGAAAGGGAATTAATAATTCTTCAGATCATTCATTACATAACTGTGAAAGTATATCAGTATCATATTCATGTCCGTGCACAGAATGTGTCGCTACGAGTTGACTGCCACAAGTTGACATAGTTTCAGACTTTCTAAGCTAAGGGTCCTGAGTTTTAATCCTCATGTATAGCAGCAATGTAAACCAACACATCATTCACTCTCTGATGATTTTGGGGTAATTACCTTTTACTCTTATGTACTCTGATAACCATTAAACTTCTCTGCACCATTAGTTTATACCATAAGCTATTAAACTGAAACTTGGCTTAATTATTATAAACTTCCAAATATTATTAATTACAACTCTATAACACTATTCCAACCATCATGTGAGCGATGACGACGACGACGACGACGTTTCGTCCTTGACGGACTTCTTCAGGATAAATAATAAATATTATTAAGCTAGATATGAAATATGATATTTGAAATGAGTTTTTGATGTACAGTGCTCTCTTGATATAACGCCCTTCGATGCACCGCGAATTCGGATACAACGCGGGGTCCAACGTGGACCCCATTTTTAAAACAAATTAAATTAAAATAAAAAACATTTTTTCCCCAACAATTATATTCGTTGATATAACACGGGTGGCATGTCATGGACCCCAACTTCAGCGTTATATATCGAAGGAGCACTGTACCAGTATGTGTAAAATTGGTAAATAAAAATACAAGCGCCCACATAACAAGTCTTGATCACATCTGAAGACGCCCTATAGAGAATTATAATTAATATAGAAAGAATATACGAGAAATTGTTATGATAACCATTGGAGCATGTTAATGTTAAAATCAATAGGGGGCGTCACTAGTGGTGAGATTCTTTCATCTGGGGGAGAGTTTTGAAATAGCGCGCTAGACTGTGAGTGCAGGGGTTGTCTTCTATCACGTCCGCGCGAAAGTTTATCGACATGACAGTTGGTGATGAAATACGTTGCCAGTCCATTTTGTCGTACAAAAAAGGCTATTTATGGCTTCACATTTGTTTCCCGCTAGCTAATGTCCGATGGAAACATAAATATAGTGGAACGTATATCTAGATTACACTTAAAATATACCAACATAACCATTAATCAGTTTTGGCAACGCATTTACTAATACTTCGTCTAGGTTCCAAACCCCGGAAGTTGTCGATAGTCGATAAATATAGATCTAGCTTGCGCCGCCTATACATTCATATTTTATTAATATTGAACAATCGTCGCATGTTGAATTATAAATAGTCATCACAACATTAAATTTATCATATGATCGTATTATATGCTTCAGTGATCAAGGGTAGAGTTTTTACTAAGATCTGTGTCCAATTAGGGGCTGATTGGGGCCCCTCGGTACACACTCCTGTAAGCTGGTCGCCAGCGTACCACATGCTGAAATGTGAAGTACTGTTCGCCTTGTTGGGGATAAATTGCACAGAAAATTAACAGTAATGCTTTCCTGTGTGGAGTGTTGGCTTTACTGTTAACCTAGGAAATGTGGTGAATATATTTTACCAGGTGCTCGTATGGTTCAGTAGATCTTTGACGACTTAATGTTTATATTTATGTATTCCAACTTTCGATGTGTTTATTATGCACCTTTTCCAGGAAATTGTTGATTTGAACTTGGGCCTTTAAGAATTTTAGGATTGCCTCTGTCAATCATCATGTGGGTTTTTTTTATTGTGGAATCTTAATACATTTTTTAACATCACTAATAATGTTAGATAATTCTAAAATGTCGTAGGGTGCTATTTTTGGGTCGAAAAATAACAATTTTCAATGATACAGTAAGGTAATTTGGACTATTAGAGGCTACTTTGTGATTATTAATGTAAGTGAATCTTGACTGACAAGCCATGCTTTGTATATGTTGATAGTAGATCTAGCCTAATTATAGAATGATGGATGGCTGCGTGTCATCAGTCAAACACCAACGTAACATTCCAGCATTGTTCTTTCTTCAGTTATACACTGCCTCATTATACCACAGGTGCTGGTTTGACGAAGATAGATGGAGTGGAAATACTTACATTTTAAGCATGTCATTTATGGCTGTCACATTAAAAACATAATATTATTACAAAATTATTTCATGGTAGAATTTTTTTTTATTAGTGAAAGATTCTAGAAAGTGACTCTAAACCTCCCAATTAAAAAATAATAATTATATTTTATCGTACAGTTCACATTTGATCATTAGACAGTAATCTCTATACACTACTCGATGTAAAGAGGAATTCTTCATTTAACCCTCTCCCTGCTGAAGGCAACCAGAGATGCCCCAAAGAGCAGTACCTCTGCCTAATTCAGCAGGGAGAGGGTTAAACCAGACAACCTTTAACCTCATTGTTCTAGCTAATGTAGTTAATTTAGTTAATCGGTTTAGTCAGACTGGTGGAGAATGGCTTGCTTCTGATCACTCTGGTTTATTTGTTTACATTGCGGTTGGACTAACATAATTAGGTGATCATAATATCTATTATTCAGTAATTATTTTAATGTAATATGCAAACACTTTCATGCACGGCGCCAATGATATGTTCAGCAACTATTATGTAAGGTTTAAAATTGAAATATATCGTATGATAATTGTGCCTAAACACATCCATAACAGCAAGGTGGGTGATGGGATTCTTTGTCATCTTTCACTACTATCTTTATCAAAATGAGTCGTCGCCTATGGGTGAGATATTCCCGCCGCGACGTTAAACATTAATTCAATCAAAAAATTATCAAAATGAGCCTAAATAAAGATTTGTATAATGTTAAATAATTAGTCAATATTATGAATGCATTATGTTTTAGCAGTGGAAAATTTAAATAGGAATTATGTCTTACTTTAATCCATCTCACCCTCTGAGATTGGATAGTCCAGTCTTGTAATAATTTATTACATTTTTTTTTTAAAGGCCAGCATCCATTCTTACGTAACAAAGAGATGAAAATTGCTGTTGTAGTTGCATAATGCCATTGTCTAGGTTTTTGAGCATTCAAATGGGGACACAAATTGTGAAGTTGATAATGAGGTAGAAGAAAATCAATACTCCATCTCAAACAAGGACCAGCGTTAGTTAGACGGAGCATCTGGGTCGGCTCAGGTCGGCATCGTCTGCAGGAGTGAGTAATCAGGCAGCGGGTCTCAGGCACCGGTCTCTTTGGTCTGTCCGTGGTCTGCAGATCCCAATACATGCAAATCTGCAGTGACAACAGTCATCATTGCAATCATGTCCGACGAGGAAATGGAGAAAAACGGTTCCAATACCAAGCTGGACATTCTGAAGGATGTCTACAGTCCTTTGTACCAGGTATGTTGGCGGATCAGCCATGATGGTCACTGTGTGATGATGGTCACTGTGTCTGGAAGGTGTCCGTGTCGGCCAGGATGACTGCCGATGCATTCTTATTGATTAATAGGCAGCTCGGTTTGATAAGGTGCAGCATGCAATGTTTTTTTCTAAATGCAGTTTTGCATTCTCTCCAATAGCTTCTGTTGTATAGACATTACACAGATGCTCGTATTTATTTTACGGTGGTGACATCATTCTGAATTTATTTTGAAATATATTAGGTGTTTAATTATTTATTGCAACTTGGGTCATTGAGTCGTTTTAGCTGTATGCTTTAACATGGATCATGTTTGGTCGGTAGAGGTAGCGAGGCACAAAGGTGTTAACACGTGATGTTTTATGGAGAAGTGTTATTGATATATTGGTTTGTGGCTGGCTGCAAGGGTCTTGATCCGTTGAATACGGTGATGGCAATCTTTTGCTATTTGGTTGAAATATGTATATAAGGACCATGATCAATGTGTACTAATTCGTAGATATGTTTTGCTACGTGTCACTTTAGACATTGATATCACTGACAACCTTCTGTGTGTGGTTGTACAGTGATAGCAGTTTGAGCTGCAATCCATGTTTGAGTTTGAAGATTGTCTTGTCCAGATTTATCTATGGGTGGAGGACAACTCTAAATCAGTGCACCAATGGAGGATCTCTGAACATGCTTCAACGTCAATGTTATACTGAATCTTGATAAAAACATTTAAAACTCTAAATTGGCAATATTATTGATACACAATATTGTCAATTTTTAAGGTTTTTTTATAATTATTATTTTTTAATTATTTTTTTTACATTCGTGAATTACATTAAATTACTTTAAATAAAACTTATATTGAATGAAAATCACAACATATATCTGCCATTGTTTCCATTACTACTACACTAGTCCTACGAGAGCCTAATTGTGATGTGGACAGTGATATGTGTGAATTTTCCGAATAAAATTCGGGATTGAATACCTGTTGCCATTTCTTGGCATAGGGGAACATTTCTTGGTGTAGGTGAACATTTCTTGTGGATGTTTTTGGTGGACAATTGCCAGTATGTTGTAATACTACTAATACTAGTACTAATACTATTTACTAATCCTACATGACAACTGTTGGTTTCAGAGAGGAGAGCCGGGCACAGAGAAGGTAAAACAACGGTGTGAAAAACAGCATGTTTTCTGACACATGGGTGGAACCTTTAATTACAAACCAGCATCCCGTTCCACGAAACAATCGTAGCGCTACTAGAGTTGTAACTCCTCATCGTAATGTTACGAGTCTCGTAGTGCTGTGACCGTTCTGTGGAATAGTCAATGGCAGCTAGACTATCGTTGTACGACGCTGTTGTATTCGCTAATAGAACATAGCACTCCTGTATCATATTTATCTCGCTGATAGCCGTGATGAGAGTGCTATCGTTGTACGACGCTGTTGTATTCGCTAATAGAACATAGCACTCCCGTATCATATTTATCTCACTGATAGTCATGGTGAGAGCGCTATCGTTTCTTAGTGGACATTTTCAAATTTAAAATGATCGCATTTTATAATTTATCTCGCATTTCAAAGATCTCTCGACATTTTGACTTAAAGAGATAATGGGATTTCTGGTTTTAGATAATACACCCTCTTCCATCCATGTGTTTGAAAGTTTTATGCAAGATATCGTGGATGTCTTGTATTTATAATTGAATTGTTTTCAGTTGCTCTGATATAATAAATAAATAAATAAACTGTTATTATGTTTACGTTCTTTTAATTTATTGTGTGGTGTTCCTTTTTTTACTTTATTTTATGTTATACATTTGTTCTTTTGGTTTCTGAAAATCCTATATTGGTGTTGTCATGTGTGTTGTACAATGTCGATGTATTATTGCTTTAATGATATTGAATATACCGTCCTACATTAACCATGATAACATCACTAATGTCATCTAGCGTGTTCACCTCATTTTCCTAAGGCACATTTTAACTGTTATTCTGGATCAGTATTTTTGCTGTAAACGTCATGTATTTATTTTGTATAACATGATTCAAAATAAAATTCATTTGTATTCAATATCATTCCAACCTGTTGTCGCCTATGGGCGAGATATTCCCACTGCACGGTAAAACAATTTTTTTTAAAATAATTTCATTCATTCAAACCCTTGAAGGTGTAGACTATTATTTACAGGTTGTTTGAAGCTGCTTCTGTTTCATTTTTAGTTTTTGTTGGGAATTCATTTGACATTGCATGTACCATACCATGAATGCTATTAAATGCCACATTTTTACATTAGTCTAATGGTGAATGAGGTTTTTTATGTGGGATACGCAGTATTTTTCGAGATCACTCGAGCCAATCAGACCAAACAGTTTGACATATAGGCTGGATAAAAGCATTTATATTTGAATGTAGCCAGGATAAAACAACCACTGAATCTGTGAGTGTATGCCTTTAAGTTCACTACTAATGGCGTAGGGAGAAAAACACAAATATAAAAATGATCAACAACTGAGCCATGAACAGTTTCTTACAGTTTATGAAGTGGAGCTTAGCGAGGCATCCATCAAGGTTACATTTCAAGACGTTAATTTCTTCTGTTTATTGCAATTTATGTATAACAAATTACAAGGGGTTGTTGTGTTGCACAGACAGTTTTCCTTATTATATAAGGCTTGCATATTAAAAAACAATTCTTGTTGAAATTGAAATTGTCTTTATCAGTATCTACGTGCCTTTAAATATGCCTTTTCCCTGTTCGCAGGCCATTTTTCATGACTTATTTATTAAGTAATTTGTTTTCCTGATTTTTCTTGACCTTGAAAACAATTCTACAATACTTGTGGCTAATGAGTTAATTTATTTCATTGAAATATTAATTTAGTAAACACTGCATGGCTCTTATTTTGTACCTATCATCATTCAATAATACATTTTATTTAAAACAATGGGTTTGTATATTGTGTTTCAGTCTATTGTGGATATATTGTTTCATGAAATGCAATTTTCAGTATCTGACCGCTGAAAATGTTTGTGTTTTTTTGTAAGAGCTGGTAACTTCTTTTCTTTTTATTTTTTTCTCCTTTTTTGTGTGTGTGTGTGCAGATTTTCTAATTGGAAAATACCTAGATACCTGGGTTAGTTTTTTAGTAACTTTCCGACATTACAAAATGAAGCTATGGTACACATTTTTTCGATTCTATTCTCTCCACTAAACATCATGGCTGTAAATGTGAAATGTATTCTGGAAATATGCCATTACTACACTAAGATTATATATGATTAACTCTATGAAAAGTCCATAACAAAATTCAAGTACAAATTGACCCAAGATAAAACTTGGATAAACTTTTCTAAATGCATCATGCATGACCATAATAAAGTATCTCTATCATGTCTATAGTAAGCCACACTGGTATAGAAACTAGATCTGTCTGAAATTACTAAATCACAATTCGGACAAAACATAATACAAATCACATTTTGACTTCTTTCTTCTCTATTCAAGTGCCGACGTGCTGACAATTTCTGGATAGATAGTAACCTTGCTTTCATCAGTGATGACATGAAGCCAACTTTTTGTTATGCATTAGTAACAGTTGATAGTAAAATGTCTCAATACGGCCTCATTTCATGAAAACCACACATCCACTAAGAGACCATAACACTCTTGTATCTATGTACCACTGATGCTATAAGTGTAGTTGTTCTCTGAGTGAATAGGAAAGCTTCTTGGGAAAGGGTTCCCAAGATTTAATAGCTACATCATTTCAGACTGTTAACACTTGTATCACTGTCATCCCCTTCTTGAAGTGTGTGTGTGTTGTGGACAGGAGAGGAGGTAGATACTGGGAAGGGCTTTGAGGGCAGCACCTGGAATTCATGCAGCTGCATGGTACAGTTATAAACATGGGGCAAGGTTATGTATGTAAGGTTTTGACAGAGTACATAGCAGACCCTCCAATGTCTAATCATCATGATCATTATGTCTTACTGTAGACAGTGTCTCAACCTGCAGTGTGTAGCTTTGTGTCATGATATATATGTCAGGTACTGTTAGGTGGCAGGGTGGTCCGTCAGGTACTATTAGGTGGCAGGGTGGTCTCAGTTACTACTGGGTGGCAGGGTGGTCTGTTAGCTGGTAAGGTGGTCTGTCAGGTACTATTAGGTGGCAGGGTGGTCTGTCCGGTACTATTAGGTGGTCTTGGTTACTACTGGGTGGCAGGGTGGTCTATTTGGTACTTCTTTGTGACAGGGTGTTCTATTGGGTACTACTGGGTGGCAGGGTGTTCTGTCAGGTACAGGGTGTTCTGTCAGGTACAAGGTGGTCTGTCAGGTATCTAAGTAATGACATGTTTGTGATGTACATAAGATACGATGGAGATTTCAGAGAGTACTGGTTTTTTTAAGAAATAAAAAGGTGCGCAGTGATATCAATAACATCATCCTAGTTATGGTTACACAGGGCTTAACATACAGTATGGTGTCTATTGAATTATGTTCTTAACATGTTAATGGGGGTATCTTTACACATCTATACACATTTCTCAAAGGGATTGTCAAGTAAGGCTAGAAGAGTTATCTCCCTGTGCAGTGTGGGCTTGGGTCTTTAACTTTAAGAAATATCTCGATCTTGTGAATTTAGTTTTGGTTTTATTTTCCAGTTGATATGGATCAGGATATACCGTACTATATCACATTTATGAACAATGGTTCAACGAAGTAGTAATATTATTGTATGCAAGGAACAGTTTGCGAATGTATATTTCTTATGTTAGACTCTATATGTATTCTCTGTATATTCTATTTATCAAAGGTAAAACAAAAATATTACATTATTTAATTTATTTTTAATACATCACAATTAGCTAAATAGTAAATCCGCTCATTGTGTGACCACAAACAGACTATTGCTTCCTCAAACTAATATCAATGTGCAGGATACTTTTGTTACTGAAATTTAAAAAATAAAATCACTGTTTAACACATTGAAGGGAGGTAACCCTTCCAAGTATATTGGATAGGTATTTTATTCAAACATAATGCTTTTAGAAGTTGTGTTCTTACTGGTATGTTTCTATGTTCTTACTTGTATTTTTCTGTGTTATTAAATCACTACAATATAACAGGATTAATTTAGATATAAAATGACCA
>JAUTBZ010171713.1:0-10288 GCA_032361785.1 Lepetodrilus galriftensis | reverse complement strand
ATTCATCAGTATATAACCAGATCTGTTTGAGATATACGGAGATCGTTGATTAGGCTACATCGTTTTTTATTTCCTGAAATCCTATTACATCTACAGAGGTGATCAATTAATTAAATTTTGGGTAATCTAAGCGGTTCCTCAGACCACATACATTTTACACAAATGAGCTGTAGTTTAGTAATAACATTTTGAATGTTATCATTTGTGGTGCAACTGGAATAAGTTGTCTCACATAAACTCTGGGGGTACAGCGATATATATCGTTGATAGTATCAATTAATGAGTCAGTAGGTGGAAACTTAGATCCCAACGTAGGTTTGGATTATTTGTTTAGTGGTTCAGTGCTAGAAACAATAGTTGGTTGTAAGCTGAGAGGTCGTAAACACCCTTTATCAGTTGTTTATCCCTACGCTTCAGACCCGGAAACGTTTGATAACACAGCCTGTCGTAGCCAGCAGACTGTCGGGCTGTGCTGTCAATGTCGCTTCCTATTTCCTTTTAAATTACCATCTAAAGATACCCAAGAGGTCACACACTGACAAATTCTTGCCCATGAAGCAGTACTGAATGTGAAAATTGGTTTCTTATCAACTTTCACGCTAATGACAAACATATAGCATGAGCGCCGCCATTGCTAAAACGGACCGGGCTGAATGCATTGCTTGACTCTGATTGGTCAATAGGACCCCATAACCATGGTAATTGTAAACAAACTCTTGCTATTTCAAAGACTAATTTCTCATTAATGAACACATATTTTTACAAGAACATTGTTGATTTCAGGTTATTTTTAGTCAATCTTAATTACTATATCGAGAAATAGTATTCACCCCTTAGGCTGAAGCTCAAATGCACAATTTTGAGCCTCGGCCCACGGCCTATGTGATCCTATGTGTCTATAACAATGGTTAGCCTATCATGAACTTACCTTTCAAATATTTCATTGAGATCTTATTGTAAATTGTTATAATATCATGTATTACCATAGATGAGTTTGCATGAAAAGAACAGTATGGAAATACACTGAGAAGGTTCATTTTATGAGTTTAATATTATTAGCTAACATGGTTTAATCTGCAATCCTCATGGATAAAGCTTTTTTTTGTCATGTTTGTCCTGAGATCTGGGATTCATTGCTACAAATCATTGGAGAAGGATATTTATACTAACATTGGTCAATACCAAACCTTGTTCAATTAATTGTTATCAATAACGGACACTTCATGATTCTCACGGAGCCTTGGAAACTTGCTCCATATTATGTTATATTTATGTGACATCAAAGCGGGAACTGCATCGAGTGGGACGCTAATTAGTGTAATTATGTCTCCGTACATTTGTGACCATGTGTGAAAAAGAAAGGGAAATTAGCGAATGTGAATCACTTACATTGATTTGGGCTGTTCGTTTTGCACATGCATACTATTCCATACCTAGGGATAGTCGATAACTGGCCAAAGTTTGCGGTTTCTAGACCACAACGTAAGCTCATATACCGTATAATGGATCGACAACTTGACCAGATAATTATAACTTGTCTAAACATCGTGCTCGGGCAAGGTGCGATAGCCCGAGAGCGTATGTCGACACGTTTTTTTTTCAACGTTACACGCCATGTCGTATACCACCCAGCATGGTGTCGGCAATGAAATGATTGTTCCATGCAAGGCCTCAATTATAATAATTTATTTCAATCGTTGGGCAATCGGTCCAAGAATGACGAATACTGTACAAATGACATCTGGAAAAGTATGTATTACCCTGTAAATCAATGGAGATACTAACCAGGTGGTTTTAACACAATTATCCACAAATCTAAGCATAATCCACTCAATGTACATAATATGTACTGTTGACAGCATCATGTGACTCACTCAGATTTGTAATCGTAATAACAATAAACATAAAAAGTTCCTGTTCGATGCTCGGTTTCTGTATAGTGTAAGCATTGTGTACACTGTCATAGTAACTGTAAACTGATCAGGGTGTATCGTATGTAATCATCTCACCTTAAAACGTTCGAAGGTGTTGTCTATAACGCCATAATTTAGTCATATTAAAAACACTTCGTCTGCAAATGTCAAGAACGAATTATTTGCGGCCATTTCTGTGGTATTGTAATCTGATTGGTTGATTGGAACCGAGTGTATTTACATACGACATATCATATATGCACGAGTATACAGTTACGATCTATGCATACACTCAAACAGACTATTTTCTTAACTTATCTTCTATGTGTATGTTACAATTGTTAGTTTATAACAAATATGCTTGCACAAACTTCTCGTACAACATTTATCAAATATTTTAGGTATTTTCACATTTATAATGTATAGATAGTTCTAAGGAATATAGTAATATCAGGAGCATTTCCATTGGCTGCCTATCAGTGTGACGTCATCGCTTCGAACATCTTAGCGGGAACACGCCTTTTCCGTCATTCGAGAGCCCGCTGTTGGTGAACGATGGTGTTTCACCAACGCCTAACCCTGACTTTCATCTATTCTTCTCTACTTAGTTGCTTGTTTTACTGGTGGGGTTTCAGGCAACGGAGGAGAGTTTAAATAACGCAAAAACCTCACCTAACCCCAGTGGCCTCTCGAATAGCATGCACAACTATAAACACTTGACACTTTCATTTGTTAGGCCTAGTGGATCTACTCGGACCTAAAGCTGTTTCCCCCGGTTGGCAATAGCGGTATCGTCTCTCTGTGGATAACCATTGGTTTCGTCCCAGTGGGGATTCTCAAGAGTTTCGGTCAATGCATTGAAAGTTGCTTGTGTTTCATGTTCAGATTAAAATTGCCATAATAAACAGTTCTCGCATGAAGTTTTGTGAAGAACACAAATGTTGGCAAACATTACTGTCATGATGATGATTACAAATAAAGTGTTTTATGTACATGTATTTTAAGTCGTATATTTTACTTTGTGAAGACTAGTGACTTGTGCACATTGGATACAAATTAATAGAAAAATACAACTCATAATGGTGGCACAGTGTAAAATACTAAACTAGGCCATTTTATACCTTTCCTTGCACTTTGAATTGTATATACGTAATGCAAGAGCTGGTTGATAATGTGTCCAGGTGGTGTCTTATGTTCCAACTGTAGCGGTGGTGAGCTCAGACCACAAGCAAGTAGAAATCCAGTCTTATGCTGCGTTCGTTAGAAGTCGTGAATATCGTATTTCCGAGTTCACAAGTTGTGAAAAGCGTTCATTTGGCGAAATATCCTGTGAACACCACTTGTGAACTAAGGTAGGGTTTTCTGACTACGTTCACAACTTGTGAAAAAAAATGGCGACAACGGGGGGTAAACCATGAAAATACAGTAGACCTCACATATACCGGCCTCGGATAAACCAGACACTCGCATATACCGGACTGAATCTGAAGTCATATTCCTGTCTAACGCTAATTGCGGCATATGCGTAGACTTCGCATATAACAGACAGAAATAGCAGGTCCCATATGAGTCTGTTATATGCGAGGTCTACTGTAATTGCTAACTCTCTAGTTGGTGAAAGCATGTTCACAGGTTGAACGCGATATTCACGATCACCAAACGAACGCAGCATTAGTACAAGCAAGGCTGTGAGGGCATGTACATTGTACACACATAACATGCAAGCCGCTATACCTTAAAAGATGTTACACCACAATTCATCCAACTGCGGTGAACCACCACAATGACAACGTAATCGCTTCTAGTTCCACCTAGGGTCATGGTGATGCCAAGAACTTCATCTCCATATCGCCAAATCGTGTTTCCTTGACAATTTTGTAGCAGTTTTTACCAATATTCCCGTTATCTTGCAACAATCTTGTTTTGTATGTGTTAAAACAGAACAGACATTCCAGCTTCAACTGTGAAGAAACAAATAAACATAGCGATATGAATGACCTTTCTTTTTAATGTTCTCAAACTGACAACACAAACATTAATTCAACAACACAATAAAGACAATTATGACTTGTTACCCACTGGGTACTATTTTAAATGGTTACAATAACAAATTAATAACCTAATGACAATCAACAATAACAATACTGCTACAGTAAACAAGTTTTCAGCTATTTTGACATTCATGTACCATACTTTGGTAATAAAAATTAAGTATAAAATCCATTACATGAATTTATCAATTGCATCCTTGCATATTGGTGAGCTAAAGCCATGGTTATTCGATTCCCTGGGTTATGAAATCTGGAAATTTTGGCCTGGGCAGTCAAAGATAAACAAATATTATTTCATATTTTGATCAGTCGTTGTAAACAGTCCGTTAAAGTCCAATGATGGTTTATCAGCTGTTAATAAAGACTTGTTCCTTTACCATTTATTATCATGATTACCGGTATTATAATGTTTAACAAAGGCTAGTACACTGTCGGTTGAATATAATAATATATTAAAATAATTATTATTAATTTTCGAAACAGAAAAAAAAACCAGATTGACAGATTCGTAAACTAGGGAATCGAATAAAGGCCTAATCTCAACTGACAATTTAATAAAGCATTACCGGTAATTCACGGTCCAGTTTATAGTGAATTTCCACCATAAAGAATTCCTTCCCCCCTACCAAAATGGGCATAAAATATTTCTAACTTCCATAACATAATACAGTATATAAATCTATAAAACAGCTGAAGTACACTGTACTTTATTCTTCAAAATCTAAGGGCTCTGAATCTTCTCCATTGGCTATGCTGGTAACAACAGAACTCTTTTGAGTAGATGTCATGTTTGCGTCGGCTGGGACGTCAAAGTCTAGCATGAAGTCATCACTGTCAACATCACCATCATTAATTCCAGGTTTATTTTGACTAGAAACAACTGAATCAATTTCATCACCGCTGTTTGTACCCAGCTTCTTTTGCCTCACATGAAATTTGCCTTTTCTTTTCTGTGATTTGGTGGATCGTTGACTTGAATCTTTATCAGTATCGTGATTAATGTTCTTTTGTTCACCTTTTGTATGCTGACTACATATTTCTGTTTCAACTGTACCGTCCTTTTTCTGTGATGATGAACTAGTACTTGCCATTAATGGTGTATTTTTCTGTTCCATAGAATCTTCTTCTTTAGGCTTTTCTTTGATTTGATCATGCTTTGAGCCATCTTGTATGTTCTGCATAGAAATGTCAACTTCAGCAGTGCTTTTCTTACATTTCTTCTTTTTCCCTTTTATTTCTTCGCTGGATTTTGATTTTGGTTCTTTCTCTTCAACTGATGATTTTAAGTCCGATTTCTTTTGTTTGTTTCCAGCTTTTGACTTGGTCTTCTTTTCACCAGTTTGTGACTTAGATTCAACACTGTCCTCTTTGTTGGTTTTCTGTTTCCCCTCGCATTTAGACAACTGCATATTATCTTCTTTCTCTGTTTCAGCAATTTTCTTCATTCCACCTTTCACCTCCATTTTCTTAATTTTGCTAGGTTTGCGTTCCTTTCCTGCGCCAGTATCACAGTCACAACTTCCTGATTTATTCTTTTTCCCTCCTAGTTTATGGTCTTCTTGTGCTACACTTTCTGTCACTTCATTCTTTGCTTCCTTCTTCTTTGTTTCCTTCTTCTTTGCTTCCTTCTTTTGTGCTTTCTTCTTTGCTTTCTCCACACTGCTTACTTGACCATCATCATCATGAGAAGAAACTGCTGGTTTCAAGAGATTTGTGTCATCATCACTGCAGACTTCTATCTTCACAGGAACAGCTGGCTTATCGGTCTTGTCTAGTTCCATATCTTTCTCTTCCAGGTTGTTATCGAGTCTGTCGTCGTTTGTCGATTTTGTTACTGTATCTGACTGTAGGCAACTGTCTATATTGCAGTCACCAGGTTCACTTTTCACACTATTACATTCAGGAGATTTCTTCTCCGTAGTTGGCCCATCGTCATTTTCCATAGGGAGTATTTGGTTTGTACTGGTTACTTCTTGTGAACTCATATCCATGGTAAAGATCTGGCTGTCAAATTTGAATTTTGTGGGCTGTTCTAGCATCTCTTGGGCCTCGACAGTTTTCTGTGAACAGTTGTCTGGAAATAAATTATGAAAAATATAACCATTGTTAATAATGCAGGCCTACCTCATCATGCTAATGATCTTACAGAAGATAGGTGGTTGTGCAGTGGTAGAGTAAGTGAGTTATTGGTCTACATCGCAGTGGGAATCTTTCATCCATATGTGGTGAGTGTAAAAGTCCCAGGTTCAAATACAACCGATCGACAAGCATCATGTTCACTAAAGTAATATTTCCAACACGATCATAAAATGTGTTGTCTGTACTGTCAAAGTGTAGTCACCATCCTTGGTTCATCAGTACCAAACAGTGCTTGCAGGTTTAATGCAACACTCGGTGCTATGGCATTGCAGGTTTTCTCTTATAAATGGATGAGCCCGGTTATGAACAAAATACCCTTGAATGAAAGCAACTCTAAATTTGAATGCAAACAAAACTAGCAAACATAAATCATATACAAGATTATCCGGTCAGCATGGAAAAGAAATTAGTTATAAGTTCTATATACAGTGTAAGCCAATATAAATAGATGAACTTCTAATATGATGGTATGCACTCTGTTAAATCAACCAGTCTCCTAGCACATATCGATCATTGCATGGTATGTTGTTTACCTTCACTGTTAGCTTGTTCTAGTTTTATTCTCTTCCTGTTGCTGCACGGGGTGCCCGAATGGAAACTGGAATCTGAAATGAGCAAGATATGTGTGTTTAAAGCCCACCGCACAGAGAGAATTGGGAAGGGCACACGTGCCCGAGTGCGCTTCCCAACTCTCTCATGTGCCTGCTCTATTTCTCGCAAATAGGGAAGCGCACTCGGGCGCACTCGGGCACACATGCCAGAGTGCACTTCCCAATTCTCTCTGTGTGTGGTGGGTGGGCTTTAGAGAAACCTTTGTTCATTACAATGTGAATTGTTCATAATCAATTCTATACTACGGTAAATGTATGTAGTACCAGCTGTAACATTGATCAACTAAAAAGCAATACCAGAAAGCAATCAAACGGGTCAAAAATATCTGTTATGGAGAATTACTTTATTTCATACTCTGTGCACTTATTAATGTGAGTTATGTTTGACATTGTAGCAGGAATTCTTTCAACCACGAGATCATTAATGTGAATTTCATGATGGCATTGATTGGATCTTGATTTTCATCTCCATGTACCCGGTACATACCATTAAAGCGTACACTCTGCTATTTCTAACAATCCCGGTACAATCAATGAGCATATGGTTACCTCATGGCCCATATGCAATCACTGACCATGACTAGCTGACAGATTGTGAGAGGTATTGATTCACTGGTAATCAAAGTGTTTGTGAGAGTTTGGGTTCACTATTCCATTTTTCCCATTACAATCTGCTTTTGGTGGGTGGAAAACATGATAAATCAAGATAGATGACTATAATGTACATATAAATATTTCCACAATCTTCCTTGTAGAGGGAATTGTTATTTAATGTTTTCTTTCACATATTTCTTATTTGTAGATGGAAGTAATCACTAAATGAAACATGAATATGTCTAGATAATAAAGTTAGGATTGTGGTGTATCATATGGTCGAAAGATTTCTGCAGAAATATTAATTAATTAATCTTCAGCCTGGTGGGTTTTTACAATCCCTCATTGGGGATATTGTTAGTAACAATGTACTCATTTGCACATCAATGGTGAAGTTTACCCCTCACCCACCACACTGATTTTTTCATATTAGGCTGGATGTTTGAATATTATGATTTTTATTTTATTTTGGTCAATTTCATTATCACCCATTCTCAATAAACCGTTGCATTTGTGACCCAGACGTTTTTACAGAAAAATACAGTGTGCATTGTATTTTTTACGATTTGGTACAATGTGTGGCTACCGGGCGATGATTTGGCACTCATTAGTTTACTCCCTGGAATAACGTACATTATTTAAGCAGATTTTGTTACATTTGATCGCATTTGCTGTTAAGAGTCTGAGAATAAAGGAATTGCATTAAGCATTTATATGCAGAAAGTCTTTGTTCTGGTTAGTATAATACCTTATCTGTAGGAATAATCATGTCAATTACAGCATATACGGTATACAGTAAAGTTTATTTTTCAGAAATTCGATATGCCAAATGCAACGGTTTATGGAGAATGCGTGTATACAGCTGATTGCTATAAACATGGAAGCATACCATGGACCCAATAGTCAGTGTTAGAAATTCAGAAAACAATAAGGGGGTCATTCTCCATAGGCCCAATGTTAATGGTGGTCAAAATTCCCATTGATACAGCAGGTTTTCAAATGACCACCAGGACCCCCTCTATTTCAAATGCTGCAGGGTACACTGTATGCAGTGTTCGAAATAATGAAAATAATGAGGGGATCATTTTCCATAGACCCAATGTTAAAGGTGGTAAAATCTGTAATTTTCAGGGGGTCACACAGATACCTTTAACATTGCAGATTTTCAAATGACCCCCGGACCCCCTATTAATTCAAACACTGATATATACTAAAAGACTTGTCGACTAGGAAAATCTGTTAGAATTAAAAGTTCAAGTTAGTGCAAATATTTCAACTTTGAACAAGCCAATGGGCTAGCAAGTCAAATGAGAACAGCAATTTCACTAAAAAGATACTCTCTCACAACAAAAGAAGGTCGGTAGAGTCTAACAGCATTGCCATGTTTGTAAATGCATGTCTACTTACGGTTACACGCTATCATTTTTTGATTGGTCATTCTGCATTTCAGGCTTTTGAAGCTGATCTACGAGCACACTTAGAAACGCTCAAGGGGAAAAAAATAGTTACGCAAGTTCACGAAGTGGGACGATTTGTTCGTGTGAAGGGTTTGGTGCAAGATGACGTGGCTGACTTCCTGTTGGAGAAAGGTTTCTAGGCCGCAGGCTGTCTACAGGATGTGCCATACTAGAAGACTCGAAGAGTTTATTGCGTGTCCTATACAGGCATGGCAATTTCAAGAGAAACTTTGTTAATAAGCCCACTGTTGGCAGTAATAAACGGCTTTCATTTAGTAAATATGGAGTGCATGCCAGTGTCGTTCAACATGTAATTATTATTACAATAATTACTGTGAGTGTAATGGAGTAATTGTTTCTACTATCGTGTCGCAGTCTGTGTTTTGTTCAGACTATCATTATCAACAATAATAGTCAATGTACATTTGCCTCAAATAAAATGTCTTTGATTCCTCATTTAAAATTTGTTTTGAAACTTTTGTTATATATTTTTGTTTTGATTGAATTGGGATTTGGAGTCACTTTCAAGATTATACTGCACATATCGCATTTGTTTTCAGGTTTTGATATTTATTTATTGTGCAGAGCGTTGCAATAAACCCTGTATATATACATATATAAATCAGATATACAGTGCTCCCTCGATATAACACCCTTCGATGCACCGCGGAAAAATAAAAAATATAAAAAATGTTCCTTGATATAACGCAGGTATTATAACGCGGGTGGCATGTCATGGACCCCAACTTCAGCGGTATATCGAGTGAGCACTGTATACATATAATGTAGAAGTGTATGAAGATTTTGTG
Organism: Lepetodrilus galriftensis; assembly: GCA_032361785.1. Taxonomy (NCBI): domain Eukaryota; kingdom Metazoa; phylum Mollusca; class Gastropoda; order Lepetellida; family Lepetodrilidae; genus Lepetodrilus; species Lepetodrilus galriftensis. Next base: position 714 of record JAUTBZ010171713.1, on the reverse strand, counting down.
GCAATATCTTTACATTACATGAACCAAGGGAGAAAACTATGACTACTACTAGTACTACACAGATGTGCAGAAGTGTGCGTGCAAGAGAGAGCATTGTAACAGCTACTTTTCGACATACAATCTAATTAAAATTAGATCGAAAGTATCGCTCCAACTATTACTGACGTACGCTCAACAACGATCTAACACAATTGTGCTCACACTGCCGTCTGGATGACCTTTGACCGTAATCTCTGTACACCGAGACACTGGGTGCGCTCAATACTGTGAGGTGGCAAAGTGATGCTACGAGTTATCAATCTACCCCCGAGACTTGCGAAAGTGAGCCTTTGATTGGTTAATGTCAAAGGTAAATCCAACAGTATGTGTGTGGGTGTGTTAGATCGTCGTTGAGCGTATGTCAGTAATATTCGTCGACATGTAACAGTTACTTGACATTTAAAACCAATGAGTGGCATGGTGTATCACTGTATAGAAGAGTAAAATAACTTGATCAACAGTTCATGTGTTCATAATAGACACATACATACTAATACAGATACAGTAGACAGCGAACGGCTTCGTGGCGTAATGGTTCGAGCGTCAGCCCGGAGTTCGGAAGGTCGCGGGTTCGATCCCCGGTCGCGTCATACCAAACGACGTTAAAAGGTGGTACTTGTTGTTTCCCTGCTTGGCGCTCAGCATTAAAGGGGTAAAGCAAGGACTGGCCAGCTC